>VCAZ01000004.1:5712500-5837500 GCA_005784505.1 Bagarius yarrelli | reverse complement strand
TATATATATATATATATATATATATAGACAGAGAGAGAGAGAGAGAGAGAGAGAGAGAGATTGAACAGGGTGTGTTATGGTTAGTGTGAAAGAATTCGAGTGTCCTGCAAAGTTGCAAAGCAGCTTTCGACTTTGACTTTACGCACATGAAAGCTCTATAATACTGCGTGTAATTGCTGCAAATCTTTATTATTAGGCTTCTTTATAGTTTTACCTGCTTTATAGTCTTTATAGTCTTACAATCTTTAGTAACGTATTTTTACTAACTAATCATTTGACCACTGATATGATACTGAGCAGCCAATAATGTCTGTTTGCAGAGAAAATATGTGTAACCTGTAATTCTGTGTCTAATTTCCAGGTGCAGCCACAATGAACATCTTACACAAGTAACCTTTTAACAACTCAAAATTGATTTTTTATAATTATAAAATAATATATATAATATATACTTCTTCTTTTTTCTGCTTCTTCTTCTTTGTAGCTTTATTCTTTGTTTAAAAAAGGAACTAAAATGGAATTAGGTTAAATTAAACATAATGACTTTTAACTCTAATGTTTTTCTTGCAGATTTTCTTCCTAAATATTTGATTCTCACAAGTAGGTCCTATAGCCCTAGTATAGCGTCCCCTGGTGTGTAGCTTATTTAGCGAGATATTTATCAACACCTACGCTGAAATTTGGCTCAGAGAAAACCGCCCCTGGAAAGAAGCTTAGAGAGGCTGGGACATGCTGGCTTACCTGGCATTAGTTGATGTTTTGTACAAAAGCTTATTGTGTCTTTACTAACAGCAAGTTAATTCTTGATTTAAAAATCCCCCATGAAGCTTGTAGTTGTCGCTTTTTAATTCGGTATATACAGCTGCTGGATCTAATTATTTAATTGCAAAGCAATTTGTAGGCAAATATTTTTAACTTTACTTTTGTACTTGTTGCTTTATAAAAACCCACATGATCAGGCATCCTCACTCACTGCTGCCACGGATGTTCTCACTGCTGGGGCTAAAGTTTGATTCCTGGGAAGAGAATCAACCTGGCCAATGAGGGCCAATAAATCTATCTATCTGTCTATCTATCTATCTATCTATCTATCTATCTATCTATCTATCTATCTATCTGATGTCTGATGTAGGGCAAAATACTTAATGGAAGAGCTGCTAGGAGTTTCTGTTTTTTTTTTTTTGTTGTTGTTGTTTTTTACTTAACTAAAACGCACATGATATAGCAGCTGGGGATCCTATGTTCTAACTGCAGTGGCTAAAGCCGGTCAGTGGTATAATTGAATCAGGAAGGGGATCCGACATAAAGCATGCACAGTGCCATATCAGATATGTGGATCAGATTATCTGCTGTGGCTACCTTAAAAGCGAGCAGACAGACCTATCTATCTATCTATCTATCTATCTATCTATCTATCTATCTATCTATCTATCTGTCTGTCTGTCTGTCTGTCTGTCTGTCTGTAACGATCAGGAGATCGTGTACATTTGGTTAAAAAAATGTTTTTTTTAAATTCTTTTTTTGGTTTATCTTTAATCCTTTCAGGTGGGGACAGGATATGTTCACTGCTGGTGTTTTTTTTATTTAGTTGTATTTCATCTTATCATCCATTGAAGTTAGACATGTTGGCTGATGTGAAGGCAGATGACTTGATGAAAGAGTATTTTGCTGCAAGGAGTTTCTGGGGGTTTTAATGTATGTACTGTGCAGCACACATTTTATCCCTCATATTTTATAAAAAGCTGCTCTTAAAATTTAACAGCAAATGTATGTAGTGCCCTGCCAATACTTGACAGCTAAAGCATCATAATTTTTGCCCTCAGGGCAAAGTTTAAAAACATACCTTTCATTTTACTTATTTTATTGCCCTGAACAGTAAATGCTACTGTGTATGGTATAGATTATACGTATCATACTGTTAAAAGCACAACAAACACCTTCGAAGTCAAATTGTTGGTATTCCTATAGAAAGGTTTTTGGTACATACACTTCTTTCGAACTTTTAGCTAATTAAAGCTCTGTTTAAAATATACCCTTGCAGTGTTTAGGGAGCTTTAAGCAGTGCTATTATGACTTTTTGTGTAAAGCTGCTTCAAGAAAATGTCCACAGTTAAAAATGCAATAAATTGAATTAAAGTCAATCCTTGATTATTCACACTCTATAAATCTAACACACCCATTATCTATTATCTATCCGTCTCCTGCATCACATTAACATAATATTGTGTGGGTGTTTTTGTTTTTTCATTCAATATTGATTTTTATATAATTAGCATTATATATCAAAAAAATAAGCTAATTTTTAAAAACTATCTGTCATTTAACTCTCAGGGGGCCCCGGTGGCCACTTATTCGCTGTTTCTTAGGGATGGATCTGTACACTTGGGTCTAGATTTTCTAGCTTTAAACAGCTTGCACACTTTATTCATCATATAAAAAAAAATCTTCTATAAGTGTATATCTATATATATATATATATATATATATATATATATATATATATATATATATATATATATATATATATATATCTATATAATATATATATATTATATTCATATAAGTCAAGGCATTTGTTTATGTGACAGAAGATAAAAATGCATTGTTCATTTTACTGTACTTATAACAAAATACGTTGTATGTTGTACTGGATAGGGGCGTCTCCCGAAAGCCCTACTGTAAATGTGAATTAACATGTAGTTCTTAATAAGTTGTCTAGTTAGCATTTGTGTATTTGTCTGTTATAGCTCTTTTATCCCTTAGTCCTAGTTTTGGTTTTCCTAGTTACATTTCCTTTGACTATGATTGTTGAATTACCCCAAAATAAACCACCTGCTGATTTTATGCATCTGATTCAAATTCAGATTCAGATTCAGATTCAGATTCAGATTCAGATTCAGATTCAGATTCAGATTCAGATTCAAATTTAGATTGAGATTCAAATTCCAGTTTTATTTGTCACATTCTTACAGAGTACAGCATGCAGTAAAATGCTTTATCGGACTAAAACTTATCTGACTAAAACTTTTTGTTTACATCTGTAATATTCTCTGTCTCTTTTTTCACACTCGTGCTTACACACCTACTATCAGGTGTTAAAGTTGCCAACTTACTGTCAACCAAGCCTTATTTGTACAGTACAGTGTTTATCCACAGGTGAAATTCACCCCAACCTCAAATACCTTTCTGGTGATGCTGAGGGTTTATTTCAGATTTTGGATAATAGGTGAGGAATTTCAATGGACATCAGGGTGTTTTTCCATGACTATGAATAACTTTTCCCACAAGCACTGCCAGTAAAGGACACTTTCTTTCCTATAAAAAGATGTTAAATTGTTGAACTATCACAGGATGCTGCTGTTAGGGAGACTTTAACAAAACTGAATCTACTATATGGCTAAACAAACAACCCAGTACAGAAATATTAATGAAGATTTATCTATGAATCTATGATTTACTTATGATACAATTAGTTTTAAACATGTATATGAAGTGCAGCAATTAACATAGTATTCTGTTACATTGAAGACGGCACTGTATCTGCATATTACTGTACAATATTAATAATGTTTTTTTATTATTTTCATTATTTTTGATTATCCTGTTCATTGGCAGGGCACGATGGCTTAGTGGCTAGCATTGATTTGATTGCATGGGTTTATTCCGGGTTCTTCGGTTTCCTCCCACAGTCCAAAACATGTATGTTAGGTTAATTGGTGATTCTAAATTGCCCACAGGAGTGACTGTGAGTGTGTGCGTGGCTCTGTGATGGATTGGCGATCTGTTCAGGGTGTTACCCCTCCTGCCTTTCACCCTTTCAGTGGCGGCTGGGGTAGACTCCAGCAGATCCCCGTGACCCCGAATTAGGGAATTAGCGGATATAAAAGATCAAATAAAAGAATGAATGAATGTTCATGGTTTAGTTTATTTATATAGCACGTTTTATACACAGTCATAATACAAAGTGCTTAACATAAGAGAAATTTAAATTATTATAAAAAATATACAACAGATAAAAAAAAAACGATTTAAAAAATGTAATTGATTTAATATGCATGTTACCGGTTTTGTTCAGTCGTTTAGAGTATAGATTTAAATATTCTTCTTTCACTTCTTTATCAATTCATTCAATTTTAATAACTCCTTTTGTTATAAACATCATTGCATGTGTTTTTTGAAAGATTAGAGAAAACCAAAAAAAAAAACTTACAAAAGGAATTACACGTGGTGAAAAAAATCGCATATTACATCAGTGATTTTATTTTCGTCCTATATGCTGCAAAACACTGTCTTTCTGTACACTAGGACACTTTGTGGTTTTATATATATATAATTTCTGCAAACCTTTCACACTGAAAACAGTTTTTCATACAATAATAATTGGAACTAGTCCATCATTATTATCATTATTATTATTATTATTATTATTATTTCTTTACTGAAAATAAGAGACCTGATCACATTTGTTTAGCAGGACATTGGCATTGTTCACAAAACTTCTAAGATCAATGAAGACATGGTGAAAGAATTTTAGATGTCTAAACTGATATGTATTTTTCTGTCAAAACCATTAAATTAAAATTAAAATGGACTAAATTAATTTTCTAAAATGGACCTTTAGGACCTGGTGGTCGATGTGTAGACATTTTAAATAATAATTATAATAGAAAAAAGTTTTGCATAATGATCCTGTCTATCTTTTTAACTTACTCACTGTAAGTACAAAGTAAGTACACTGCCTCGAGGGTCTTTCTCTCACCCTCTAAGACGTTTGCCCCTCATCTTGTTCAAACTTGTACATATGTGCATGAGTCAAAGACAAACGCTTTGCATCCCAGGTCTCTGTGTCACCGGACTTGTTCGGAACTGTGTCGTGGGTATAATACTCTGATTTTTAAACTCAGCCAGAACAAAGCGTGAGGCATTTCTTCAGTCAGTGGCGAAAGGTGAGTCTTTCAGCAACTTTCCTTTTTTATTAGTCAGAACAGGGCATTAGCTACGTCTTACTTATACTGCTGCCTGTAAGTTTAACATAATGAAAGTTGTTGTGTTTTCAAGTCATGATGCTGTAAATATTAAGCCTTCATGACAATTTATTCATATTTTTATATGCATATTTTTAACACTGCTACCGTGTTTGTAAGCATCATTTATAGGTGCAAAACAAGTCTATTATTGGACTATGACTTTTAACTATGCTGGAGTCGATGTCGTTTATTTACATTTAATTCATTCGAATCTAAAAACAACTAAACAAGAATTTCAAATGTGAACTTTTCTTAAATCAATTTTATCATAAAAGTTTTCCAGGTATTATATCTATCTATCTATCTATCTATCTATCTATCTATCTATCTATCTATCTATCTATCTATCTATCTATCTATCTATCTATCTCTATCTATCTATCTATCTATCTATCTATCTATCTGTCTGTCTGTCTGTCTGTCTGTCTGTCTGTCTATCTATCTGTCTGTCTGTCTGTCTATCCATCCATCCATCCATCCAGTATCTTTATCTAGTTATTCAGTTTTGTAAAATGTAATACATTTTAGATGTTACTTCAAACTTATCAAACTTTAACTGCAATAACTTTCTAGCGGAGGTTCAGAAAACTCTCTTTGTCAGACAAATCAGATTAATGTAAATGTAGTTTATGATTTCAATCTATGTTTAAATGTTTTTATTTTTTAATTAAAATTAATTTCATCAAGAACAAGTAATACCAAAAAAAAGGAGCTGATAGGTACCGAAGTTTCTCAAAGATGCAGCGTCGAGGAAAACAATCCTGTTGAAACCTGCAGTTTATAAAACGCATATCAAGCCTGATTGATGCCATAGCTTAAATTTCTTTATAGGGTGTGTTAGGCATTGATTTCTTGACATATCAAGCTCAGATAGGGCAGAACTCTCCAGGATTGAGTTTAGCTCTACCGGGGTTGGTAAGTGTATTGACCATTTTTTATTGTATGTGCCATGTGATTTGTTAGCACTTTTGGAACCCTAGTGTGATGTGTCAGGAATTTGCAAATGATTCTAACAAAAACTGATTTTTGTAGTATTTTATTAAAATATACATAATATTACAAAACACGTACATAGTATGAGCGTTCATTAAGGAGCAATTCAGTCTCATTTTTATGAATAAACCTAAATTCCTAAATCTTAAATTTGTTCAAATCCCAATCAAAATCAAATCATATATATATAAATATTCACTGTAAATGAATATTTTTCCAGTTGTTTATGATGATGATTGTTCTTGTTGCAGTTGAGTAAACAGCATGTAATCTGGTGTATGTGGTCTGTTTTAAAAATCTCCTATCATCTCTCTTCTGTTTTGCGGTTAAAAAAGGGAACATGGAATGGACAGATTAACTACAACCAAGATTGTAAACGCAGAAGGAGGAACCGGCATTTCAGGGAAAAGTATAAAAAAAAAAAAAAAAAAAAAAAAAAAATTTAAAAAGTAATTCAATATAAAGAAATGCTAGAAATAAATAGTGTAGAATTATTTTAGAACATAACTGTGTGGAATTTTATTGAACAGCAAGAAAAAGGATTCTATAGCAGCATTTAGTTTTCTTTTAACTGAACAGTTAAGCTCAAATTAGGATAAACGTTATTGAAATTTTAAATAATAATATTAAATAAAATCCAGGGCTTATTAATTGTTGCTGGATAATATTCAGTGTGTTGTGTTATTTTAATGCTTACAAAAAATGCTTAGCAAACTTTAAGATGTTCATGACTAAATAATTTAAAAAAAAACCCTCGTCCTTTACAGTTACAGAGAGTGTGACCACCACGTCCAGACTGACCTCCCTTCCTCCAAGTGAGTGTGAAGAATTGGTAAAAAGTATTCAGCTTAAAAGTCGTGATATTACATCATATTACAGCACGCCATCGTAAGCAGCTGCCTGGGGGAAGAAAAATTCTGTTTGTGCTATTAAAGTGATTTATTTGCTTAGAATTTTTACCCCGCAGCCCAAACAGAATTTGCACCTGTTTGATTGTGCCCATATTTAGCATTTGGCAGATGCCCTTTTCCAGAGCGACTTACATTTATTTTATTTATACATTTAAGCAATTGGAGGTTAATAGCCTTGCTCAGAGGGGCCAAAAGTGGCAACTTTGCGGCGCTGGGAATTGAACCCCAATCTTCTAATTAGCAGGTCAACACTTTAACCAATGCACTACCACTTCTTTGTCATGTCACACTGCAAAGTGGTGAATGTAAGAAGATACTTTAAGATTTAAGCAATTGTAGTTTTTAATAATTATTTCTGTTTATATCTACAGTCTACTAGTGTAAATGATAATATTTAACCCATTTCTGCTCTCTGAGATTTCACATGCTTGCTTAGAAGCATCTTAAATTAATTTGAAGATGTTACTATACCTTTATCCACTAAATTCGTTAAACGTTATCCTACTAGACGTTCTGACTTTAATTTATCTGAATTGCGGCCATAAAAACTGTCAAAAAATCAAAAAACTGTGTACTGGTAAAAATGTTTAAAGAGACAGGGGGTGGAACGCTCAGCCAGGTCATATTAGCCAATGTAAACTACAGGACTGTGGGAACAAAACCAGATCTTTTCATGTGCAGACTTTATAACGTCTTATTCCTTCTACTAGCAAATGACTAGATTAGCTTGTTAAACAGTTGTTAGCAAGCCTGCTATTGCCATGCAAGCTAATTATCAAAATGTCTTCAAGTTTTTAAATGTCCATGTTTGTGTGGTATATTTATGTGTTAGGTTAAGTGTGTGCTTGTGTGTGTGTGTGTGTAACCTTAGAGGGCAGTAGTAGTTCAGTGAGCACTCAGCGGGTGCTGACATCATCCTCCAGCTCCAGCTCTGCTTCTAGTTCAGCTTCTGGAGGAACAGTGCTGGAGAGGAGGCTCATAACTCAGAGTAGTGGAGGTGGAGAAGGAGGAAGCAGTAATGTCATATCCTGTAAGCACCAAAGCACCACTTCGATTCATAACAGCGTATTATTGAAATAAAATGATTTACGGTGTTGTTCATATATTATATAACTTAGCAATATAGTAATAATTTACAAAATGTAAGTAATCGTTTTTTTGATGGTTCTTATTTTTGTTCAGTGCATTACTTTAATTCAGGCGGGTCCACTTAAGTCAAAAAGAGAACAAGTAGGCAACCTAACTAAATTCCAATGGTACTAAATTCCCTGTTTTTCCATGAGCTCCATAAAAAGCCCAGACAGATAGGCAGCAGCAGCATCTTCTTACATTTTAAGAATAGGAGAGCAGCACAGAATCCTCTAGAACAGCGGATGCAACAATGACAACAGAAATGACATTGTTTAATTAGCAAATTAAAGCAGGAGATGGGTTGTAATGAGACTGTTGGTAAGCTTGCTTTTGAGGCCTGCCTGAACTGATGCATTATGCTTGATTTAAATACTGTCACTTTATAACATTTATCAGAAGTTCTACCTTAATGAATATGGTCAGCATTTATTATAGCCATTAATGATGTGCGTACACTAGCTATTTTCTTCATCATCATCATTATCACTGTCTTCAGTAGGTGGCTCAAGCAGCAGTACATTGCAAGTTGTGTCTGGTGGCATAAGCGGCGGCTCATCTGTCACTTCCTCTTCTTTTGGAACATCTTCCGGTGGAGCTGCCGGAGGTTTGGGAACTTCTGGCTTAACCTCTTCCATCGTTACAGTCGGAGTTGCTTCAGGTGGAGGATCTGGGGTTTCAAACAATCTGGAGCCCCGCTCCTCTTCTCAGCTTATGTCAAGCTCTTCTGGGAACTTTGGGAACCTTTCAGTTGGTTCCATGAATCTGTCAGGTGGCGGAGCTTACTCATTAGGCATGTCCTCTGGAGGAGGGCCTTCATCGACTGTTATATCGGTAGGAGGCAGCTCCACCAAGTACAACTCGTCAACCACGAGTAGCGGCATAAAAAGTGGCAGCTATTCACCCGTCACTCAGAGGAAAAGCAGCCTGACTCTGCGAAATGCAGGATATGATGGTGACTTGAAGTCTATGAGTTTTTTCTGAGATTATTGTATTAGACAAATTTATCCATATGAGAACCCATCACTGTGATTAAATTTGCATCGACACTATTAGCATTTTATACAGACAACCATGTAGTTCATTTGTAATGGATTTTACTGTATTATATAATTATGCTGTATATTTAAAAATTTAATTAGTTTAACTATGAACTAATTCTTTATTAGGAAGCTCCAGTGGTAACTCCTCTCCTGAATATACTAGGAAAGAATATGGTCAGTATGTTTTATAATAGAAATAATAATAATAATAATATAAATAATTCAATAAATGTATTTGTGCAATTCCTACTACTACAACCAAACAAACAAATAAATAAGTAAATAAATTTTTACTACTAATAATACTTCTACTACTACCAATAGTATTACTACTACTACTACTACTACTACTACTACTACTACTACTAATACTATTGCTTTGTTAAATGTATTTTTGTAAACAAGCAAGCAAACAAATAAATAAATAAGTACATCAATTTGTACTACTACTAATATATCCACTACTTTTACAACAACCAAACAAATAACTAAATAAATACATTTGTACTACTACTATTACTACAACTACTACTAAAAATAATAACACTAATAATACTAATATTTTAGTAAACGTATTTTTCCAAACAAGCAATCAAACAAACAAATAAATTAATAAATAAATTCGTACTACTACTAATATTTACACTACTTCTACTAAAACCATACAAATAAATACAAAGCATTTTAACATATCTATGACGTCTACTAGATAATAAAAATTTAATGTTTATATATTTTATTCCCACAGCAACAGCTAGTGCAGCTACCAGAGGACGCACCCAGACAAGAGGTAAAAATCTTAGTGAAATACAGTACAAGTAACTAAACATTACAGAACCTATAGATAACGACAGTAGGAATAAAATAACAAAAATGGAAAAGTAACTAAAATAATAAATCATTTGATATATCTCCTTTTTTTCAGAAAGTGAGATCAGAGCCAGATTGCAGAGCGCCTCTCCATCCACTAGATGTCAGTTTACAGCTTTTAAATAAATAACAGAATTCACATTAACCACAGTTCACACAATGGTTTTAAAGTTAAAACTAGTAACTAAAACACTCGACCTAAATTTACCCTCTTATAACCTTTCCAAGTGTGTGTGTTTGTGTGTGTGTGTCCATGGTATTAGGGACTGAGCTGGATGATGTAAAGAAACTTCTTAAAGGCCGCTCCAGCAGCAGCAGTCCTCCTCGTTCACCTACTAATACACTACCCATACCCAAAAAAGCAAGTGTGGACACATGCTTAGAAAGCCACTCAGGTACTGCAACTCTCCTGTAGACCCTGTAGACACACGAAACATCAGCATGAATTCACGTCTGTAACAATAGACTAGCCTTTAATATATATTTCTATCAGGTTATGACAGCTCCATCCTGGAGTCTGCATACAGTGGATATGGCTATCACAGAAATCCCAACAACCTCAGCCCCACCTCCACACTACAACACCACGGTGAGAGTGTGGAGCTTTAGTTGGTGCTTAGGTCAAAGTTGAAATTTTAATTCTACTTCAATTATTAAACGACTTGTCTGTAAATGTGGACGACACTGGATTTTTTTTTTGCTTATTGAATTTTAATTATTTAATTTAATTTAAACTAATTGCTCATTTTTAGTTACATTTTAATTTACATTTTATTGCAAGTGACTAATTGTGTTCATTTTCACATTGTTTTCTTATCGGTGATGTTGAAATTTCGTAGTGGGACTGCAGAACAACCTGACCCTGAACACCTCAGCCATCAGCGGTGGCCTTTCTGCTGGAAATGCAGGTTTCTGTCAAAAATATTTTACTATACGTTTTATATATATATATATATATATTTTTTGTTTTTTTTTGTTTGTTTTATACTGGATACTAGCCTTAAATTTATCTTAATCTGGACAAGACTTTGTAGACTGACTGTCTTAATCAATAAATATTAGCAATGTTGTTAAAAACAAGCAAAGAAAATGTTTTAATTGATTTTAATTATTTTCTAATACTTATAGTTAATAATATTATACTTATTTAACACAGTTTAATTTGAAAGAAACCTTGGTTTTGTTGCACTGTACTGTAATCATTATAAATGATTAATTGGCCATTAGTTAAAAATGTTGATCCAAATATCCTGTGTGAGATCCTTCAATTATAGTACACTCGAAAAATAAGTGTGCTTAGTCAGAAACCGAATGCTTAGTCAACTCTTAATGAATACTTAACTAGACTCCTATGTTTTGTTTTTTGTTGTCATTTTCTAGTGTACGGGATGCAAAATAACCTGGGCAGCGGTGGCGGTGGTGTGGCAATCACTACAAGTGGCATCAGTGTTGCTCCAGGTGAGGAGTTACCGGATGAGTTACCGTTTTATATAGAAGCGGTCAGAGAGTTATTCAGCATCACTAGAAAGGTTTATTGGGAAAGTGGGAGCGCAGTGGTTAAGGTTTTGGACTCTAATGCAAATGCTTAGTCAAGACAATGAACAAAAGACAATATTAGGGTTTACAATATGGTTCTTAAACTACATCTAAAACTATTTTATGTTTTATTAAATAAAACAAACAAAAACAAAAACAAAAGGAGTGTTTTTATTTCTGACTTTCTAGTCACTGCCATTTTTATTGCTCAGGACTATGAGTTTACTTGTAAAAAAGTGCTAGTGAAAAAAAAACATAAACATAAATATTAAAATATAAAGCATTTGGGGAAGTGGTAATTCAGTGTTCAAGGTGTTGTATTGCCAACTGGAAGATTGTGGGTTTGATTCTCAGCACCACCAAGTTACCATCGTTGGGCCCCTGAGCAAGGCCCCTAACCCTAATTGCTTAGTTGTATAATTGAAATAAGACAGCAAGGAACTGTTTTGGTGGCAGGAGGTTTTAATCTTGAATTTACACAAAGAAAACTATGATTTTGACCTAAACTTCGCCAGGATTTGGACACATCTAAATCCTAATATATATATATATATATATATATATATATATATATATATATATATATATATATATATATATATATATATATATATATATATATATATCATATATATAATATGAATTTATGCAGCTGTGTATGAATGTCATGTCAAGATAATTATACAGTGTGACTATTGTTTTCTTGCAGTATACGGAGTTCAAAAGAACATGGTGACCACTGCAGCTTCCACAACTGTTGCATGTAAGATGATGTTAATTTTTTAGCTGAAGTGAATAAAACAATTTCCTGTCTATTAATTCTTTTATCCTTTATTTTCTAGCCACCCCCAGCAGCCCGGTCACCAGCGATGATGTGTTTGTTAAGGATTACAAATTCATGCTGCTGGAAAAAGACAACATTCCACTTAAGAAAGAAACCGAGCGGCTGATTATGTCCAAAGACACGGGCAAAACATTCACTTCCGCAACTGCCACCACTGGACAATGTAAGGAGCAGACAATATAGATGCTGTTATTACACTATCACTGCCTAAAACTTAAAAAAATAAAAAATAAATAAATATTCAACTTCATTGTGCAAGGTACATGTACAGAGCCAATGAAATGCAGCATTTTTCACATATCCCATCTTAGTAAGTTGGGGGTCAGGGTGCAGGGCCAGCTATGATACAGCACCCCTGGAGCAGAAAGGGGAACCAAAGGTGGTTGATTTGCTGGTGGTGGGGCTTGAACCCAGGTGTTTCTAGTCTTTAGATCAGCAACTTAACCATTTGAGCCACCACTGCCCCCAAGCTAGTAAATAGAGCTGAACTGCTTACTGGTTATTATAAAATAGTTATATTTTTAAGGTCAAAATAAAATTTAGCCCTATTAGGGATGTTGTTCTACTTTAGGTGGGAAAAGAAAGCTGTTAATTACACTATATGGACTAAACTATTGGCCATCACATCCATACGTGTGTAAAAGTCTTATTTTTATGCTGGAACAATTTTTGACATACAAAACATCATAGCATGTGTGGCAACAGTTAAACCTGGCCATATAATATATTTCTACTGATGATTGACAGCTATTTTGGCTGAAGGCATTCAGTTAATGAAAGCAGTAAATCTCCTGTGTCACTAAGGCTTTAATTCAGTAATGATCTGAGAGGGTAAAAACAAGTACAAACCTGATAGAACCTAGAGACGAGCAAATCAGGATTCATCTGAGTTAAATAACTCGATTCTTTATATGACTCACGAATCCTTCTTTTCATTTATTTGGATCAGTTAAGTTTTAGGTTATCATGTTGCTTACAAAAATATAGAAAAATACAAACTAAAAATTACACCATGTAGTTGTTATAAGTAGTTGTTTTTGCATGGTCAAAAACATGAGACTCAAAATCTTGGTACCAATTCATCTGATTCACTTGAACCGTGGGATTTAGCGGATAGGTCAGACTCGTAGAGAGTAGTGAAACAACAGCTGGAGCCAAAGGACTTAAAGTATCAGAAGATTCCAGGAATTCTAGGGATTTGTTAAGTGCCCTCTAATGGACTACCAGAGCAAAATTAGTCAGAATTGTTACTGACTCAAATAACTCATATGAATCCGTAAATTGATTCAGAGTTCTCATCCCTATTGTTCTTATTGTCTTAATGTCTTTTAAATTTGTTTCAATTATTTGCATGTAATAAATATGCTAGCACATGTATACGAGCAGAATATAGGTTGCTACTGTTTCTGCCTAATAGCACACCTAAAATGCAGAATGAAGATACCTCATGCTTATTAAGTGATTCAGCAAACCTGTAGGAACATTAAGCAAATATACAGTATATTAAACCCTGGTCTATTTCTTAATTCACAAGGTTTTTTTTATAGATTTGTAAAGCAAAACTGAAATACTACAGTAATCAACCTGCACATTTATTTAGGTATATAGCAGGTTCACAGCTGCTATAAGTGAGCTAAAATGAATATTTTCCAAATTTTGCAAACGATTGTTTGTGTTCATAGTAAAAAGCAATTATAACAGAGCAACTCAGAAAAATATTACACTAAATTTTCTGTGTCTATCACAGCAACTACATTTTCAGATGACTCACTAAAAAGAGAGAAGAAAATGATCTTTGGAACCACCGAAACAGCTACAATGGCAAATGGTCAGTAAAAGTATTCTTTACCAAATCTTTTTATCATTAATTTTCCAAAAATAAATGAACTTTGACTTTTGCAGGTATTAAAGCTGCTGCAACAAAGGATAAGGCTACATATGCAGGTATATTTTGCAACTAAATTTGTTATTTGTAAGAATATATATATATATATATATATATATATATATATATCTAATATATATATATATATATATATATATATATATTTTTGTTTTTTTTTTTTTTTTTTTTTTTTTTTTATTTATTTATTTATTTTATTTTCTTTTCTTTTTATTTTGCTTTACAAATCATTGTGATTGAACACTGTATGTACTACATGATATTGGTTCTCTTATTTTACTGATTGGGTTATAACAGACATACTTTAAATTAAGTAGTAGAAAATTATTATTTATTTATTTATTTATTTTTATGTTACTGTAGAGATTCGTAAAGATGAATCTGGAGGAGGTGGGATAGGGTTCTGCTCCTGCTGTACATGGTGGAAATGGCTGCTTGGACTGCTGTTGGGATTGCTCTTACTGCTCGGGCTTCTCTGTGGACTCATCGCTCTGGGTAAGATAGTTTAGCAAAATAAGGCTACTAAAAAAAGTTGCCTTCGCAAACTGTGTGGCAGTAAATAACCTGTCGTGTTTTTCTGGGTGTTTGTGTGTGTGTGTGTTTTTGTGTATTTTGCATTGATTTTAGCTGAAGAAGTCCGCAGCCTAAAGGCTCGTGTGGAACGTCTGGAAGGCGGCTCTATAACCTCGGCTCACACTAGCCGCCTGTCAGTGCCATCCTCTGTAAACATTGTTGATCCACTGGATTCTGTACAATATGAACGCAGCCAAATTACAAGAACAGAAAACGCTGTTCAGCTAGGATCTGAGCCAATGCAGATTGATCCAGTCACCCTGCACAGGAGCATAAAACAGCTGGTTCAGTCTGAATTACAGTCCGACAGTGTCAGAGGTACCAGGAGATTATAGCTGTTTATTGTTGGATAGATATTCACGAATCATTTAATAATGTTTATCATCTTTGTAGCTTCACTGGCATCCACACTGAAAGGAGAGAGAGGTGAACCTGGGGCCAAAGGTCAGACTCCTGTTATAGCAAAATTCATTTTAAATTCAGATCTTTCGAAAAATAATGAAAACCCTAAAAAATTACTGTCACATTCTCTCATGTTCTGTTGTCTCACAGGTGACCAAGGAGCTCCTGGCAATAGGGGTAAAACTGAAGCCTGTCTAACAATGTTTAATACATTTTTAAAACATTATCTACAAGCACTTTTGGTTTTTATTAAAAAAATACTTATGCTAATTAACAATATACAAAATATAATTTGCTTAAGATTAAAAGTAAAAACGGTTATTATGTAACCAAATGGGAAAATAGGTTTGAATTTAAAAAAAATTATACTTTTTTATTTAAATGACTGTACTAGATTTGACTTTATTTTATTTTATTTTATAATTTAATTTAATTTAATAGTAATGTTTATAATATACACATAAATAACATTCCATTTTGACCCTATATTTAATTGATTGTTTGATATCCCAATATTAGTTGGTAGATTAATATTTAAAAGGAAAAACGATGTTGATCGTTTTGGTGTATAATCTCTTAATTTACCTACAGTAGATTAGATTCCTAATGTTTTCGTATGTTAATGTTTTATCAATATTTAATTATACACTATATTTCACACACTATATTTCAGGTGATGCAGGATTTCCAGGAGTGCCTGGTAAGATAACTTTAATATTTACACTCAATACATTTTTTCCAACACATACAAATGTAGACAAATGTCCCCTTTTTTATCAGGTCCACCTGGTCCCCCTGGACATGCAGGACAGGAAGGTGCAAGAGGCCCTAAAGGAAGTGCTGGTAAGGTACAGTTTACAGGGTATCCCTAAAAATAACATAAACAAAAAATGCAAGTAATTTTGTGAAATTACCGAAAGTGTCATTCAGGGCTAATGTGTGTTGTTAATCAGGTGAACCAGGACATGATGGCCCACCTGGTCCGAGAGGCCGTGAAGGCACAACAGGACCCAGAGGAGAACCAGGCCCACCTGGAATTGGTGAGAAAGGAGAGAGAGGTAAGAGAATTACAGCTTAATTAGGTTACCCAGGGGTGCTGCTAGAAATTTTGCCCTATAAAAAGAATAAGAGGTTGGGCTTCTTACCACACCTATTTCACAGAGTTACTACTTATAAAACATATCTTTTGGGGCTCCTGAACTGTGTGGGTACTTAGAATTGTCCTAACTTTCCCCCCTTAGCAGCGCCCCTAAGGTTACATTTGTAATTAAAGGAATAACATCTTGTTCTGTTAACCTTTTACTGACGAATGAATGAATTGGCTTTGCAATATAAAACACGTAATCTACACGAGAAGATCTTAATGGGTAAAACAAGAAATCTGGATCTTAAAAGACAATCTATCGTATCGAATCTTATTCTATAAATACACTATTTAATTATATCCTGTCACAGCCCCAGTTTTTCTGTCTCATCCAGCTCCATCCTATTTGTGCATATCCTGTTCTGTCATGTAAATTTCTATATTGCCTTGTACTGTCTCTTATCCCATGCAATTTCAACCTTATGCTTTTCCATTCTATTTTAACCCATATTATCCTGCCACATTTCTGTCCCATCTTAGAATATCCTGTCTTTTTCTGTCCTGTCCTGATGCTTTCATACCCCATGTAATTTTATCCCATTTGCTTTTGTATTAATTAATCTTATTTTATAATCGTAATATCATTGCAATTCATGTGACTTAAGGCTCTATTTTGTTCTAGGGACAACCGGAGATGCTGGACCTCCTGGACCTGCAGGACCACCTGGACCTCTGGGACTTAGAGGTAAAGCAGTCAATGTTAATTAATACTGAGCTCTTGGTGACACTTAGTAGAAATTGTCCTTGGGTGTCTTCTGCCCTTAATTTAATTGTTTTCTGCTAACATGTAAGACGTTTATATAAATTAAGATTAATTTGAACACATCTCACAACAGGTGAAGTGGGTGCTCCAGGTACTCCAGGTATCCCAGGGGCTCCTGGTGCTCAAGGCTTCCGTGGAGATGCTGGTGATCCTGGATCTAAAGGTGTCTTAAACATGGAAAAATTTTTATAACATGTTTTAAACATTTTTTTTCTTTTGTTAAACATTTTTTTCCTTTTACAGGAGAAAGAGGACCTGCGGGGCCTCCTGGAGCTAAAGGTTGATCCAAAGCTGTTTGACTGATTTTGAAGATTTGAAAAAACAATGTTTTCACATAATAACTCTATTGTCTCCCGCAACAGGTGATCAAGGGGAGAAAGGGCCACGTGGTGTTACTGGTAGGTAAAGAGCAAATGACTAAAAATTGTGTAAAAAAATAATTATAGCATTATCTTATCATTTACATTTACAGGAGAACCAGGACAGCCAGGATCTATCGGTCCACCAGGGGAGAAAGGACCTAAAGGATCAGCAGGTAGGTTTAAAAGTAAACATAAAACCGACACTAGTGTCATGTTGAAAAAATGACTTATGCACGTCAAAAAAAAAAAACATTTAACAGAAATTAATTCTGATATTGAGCTTTATAGTTTTTTTTAACCATACCTCTATCTTCTCTATCGTATAATTATTAACTTTCTTTATTTTACAGGTGCCCCTGGGCCTGATGGCGTGAAAGGAAATCGTGGTATGTTTCAGATCCGTAAATATCTATCTAACTATTTTGCCTAAATGTCCAGTGTAATAAATTTCTCCATTCCCTTTCAGGGGAACAAGGGCCAAATGGGTTGCCAGGTTCACGTGGACCAGCAGGACCTCCAGGAGATGCAGGCGTGCCAGGTATGTCTATTTATTATGTATTGTTTACTTGTTTTTGAAATAGTGATTATATTGGCATACCAATTTTTGTCTATATTATTAGGAACTCCAGGACTTCAGGGACCACCAGGTAGGTTTCATATTATAGCTATATTTGATTTCATAAGTAGATAAAAAAAAGTGTAAAGGATTTTTAATTATATATTTGACTAGTTTAATAATGCAGGGCTTATTATATTGCCAGAAATGTAAAAGTAATATTTTTATTTTCAGGTTTGCCTGGAACACCGGGTCAGCCTGGAGCTAAAGGTAATATGTCTAACATGTATAACCTTTCCTCTTCATACAATATTGCATTCAAAAACCCCCATACTGCTGATCTGGAAACAAGGCTAAGTGAGTCAATTATGCATGAAAACATAACAACTGAGGTGTGAAAAAATGGCAACAGGTGTTCTGGAATGGTGAGCCAAAATGTAAAATATTTGGCTATAGAAAGCCCTGATCTCAACAGCATCGAGTATGTCTGGGAATACATTAAAAAATGTACGTAGTCAGATTTACAAGATGTTTGAAAAAGTACCTCCTGAGGTATATACTGTGTGCAAGTGTTCCTAGTGTAAAAATTAATTCTAATTCATAGGTTCTTTCAATTTGTGTTTGTTTTGCAGGTAACTTAAATATTTATTTGATCTGGGGTTCTTTTCTGTTAATTTATTTTAATAAATATAATCTAGTATAGTATAATATAGTTATTAGTTGATCTTAATTATTTAATTAAATTAAAAATAATAATAATTTTACAATACTGACTTCCACAGTACGCAATTCTTCTCCACTCTGTTAGTACATTAAAAATAATCTAAAATGTTTAATACTCTAGTGCAATGAGAGACTTTTTAAAAAGATCTTGTGCATTTATTGTTTTTTTCCTGTCAGGTGATGCAGGTGAACCTGGAAGAGTTGTCACTGCAGGTAAGCCTTTTAGATTTTAGAGTTCAACCGTAGAAAACTCTTCGTTATTTAACTGTAACTGAGGATTAATAATTACTTAATGATTGGCTGGTGTTAATTGGGTTACTGTTTAATTTCTTTTCTGGCAGGCTCTGCGTCGAACACTGTGGCTATTCCTGGACCCCCTGGACCTGCTGGACCAGCTGGTCCTCCTGGTCCTCCTGGACTGTCAGGTAAAAGTTTTACCTAATTAAACATTTTTCAATTTTAACAGTTTGTGTAGATTAATCTAAGATTTTGATGAGAATAAGTTAGGAATTCAAGATAAATTTTCTTCTCAGGTCCCATCGGCCCTGCTGGTCTTCCTGGTCAGGGTGGTAAGATAATTTAAATCCATTTAAGGATATTAAGCCTATATAAGTGTTGGGTTTTACTAATAAAACTGTTTTAAAAATGAATTTACTAATAATACTGATTAATTTTACAGGAAGGTGCTAAAATTGTATTGTGAAAGAATGTTATTGCACAGGAAATATATATATTACACATGGTTTCTCTAAATATATATTAATAATATTGCACATTTAGTTGTATTGCACTATACTGATATTGTAACTGTAATAATTAAGACATGAGAATTTAATTATTGTCCAGTCTGTCATCACAACTTCCGAATGAAGGGGAAGGAGGTATAGAGTTTGATTATATTTACATAAAAATAGCAACTGTGCAGAAACAGCAAAATAAGTTGGCTGATGTCCGATTAAACTATCGATTAAATGGTACAATCAGTACCATTGTTTTTCTTTTAACAAACATGCAAGTTGTTGTTACAGGACCAAAGGGAGATAGGGGTGAAAAGGGTGAACCTGGGGAACCTGGAACTTCTGCAAAATCTGTTGAAAGAGTCAAGTTTGAACGTAAGGCATCTTTTTACTTAATAATGCATCATACCTATGCTACTATTATAAAATGCTACATTCACTATTTTCAAAAGATGTTTTAAACTAATTTTAATCTAAATTAATAGCTGTAAATGGCTTTCCTGGTCCTCCTGGCCCACCTGGACCCCCTGGACCACCTGGAGTACCTGGTAAGTTTGTCTTTTTTAATACACAAACATAATTTTTATCATATATACTTTATTCTTATTAACTTTTTACCAATTAATTATAAATTATTTTTTTTGTAGGTGAGGGCAAACCTGGCCAACCAGGACCTGCAGGTCCACCTGGGGAGCCAGGCAAGTTGCAAATTAATTTAACAGTGTAATCACAGTTTAACGGTATAGGTCAGTGTTAGAATAAAAGTGGAAAGTAAATTAAGTTTATTTATGTTTTTTTTTAATAGCCCCCAAGGCTATCACATATATACTTTTTTATTATTAGGTGTTGGTTTTCCTGGACCTCCTGGTGACAAAGGTGAGCCTGGAAGCTTTGTACCCAACTCAGGTAAATAACGTGTTTTTATACAATGCATGGCAGCACATTTGACAGCGAGCCAATTAGTATATTTATATGCATTTTTATTTTCCTAACAGATACCTTTTTTGCTGGCCCCCCTGGACCGCCAGGCCCCCCTGGATTTCCTGGACCTCCAGGTAAAAATCAAAACATATTAAACATTGCACTGAATATAGAGCATCATGTACAGAGAATCTTTTGGTTAATGCCACTTTATTTGAAATAGTAAAAAAAGGTAACTTACAGAATTTTGTCATATGTTTATATGTATAGGTAAATTACAGAAATTAGAAGTGGGTAGTGAAAAGTTTCGAGATGCGAACAGATTGCAGCACAATGATAAATATAAAATGAATAAATAAATATTCAACTTTATTGTCATTGTGCAAGGTACGTGTACAGAGCCAGTGGAATGCAGTGTTTTTCGCATATCCTATCTTAGTAAGTTGGGGTCAGAGTGCAGGGTCAGCTATGATACAGCGCCCCTGGAGCAGGAAGGGTTAAGGGTCTTGCCCAAGGACCCAACAGTCGTTGGCTTGCCAGTGGTGGGGCTTAAACCAAGGTGTTTCTGGTCTTCATATCAGCAACTCAGAACCTTAACCATTTGAGCCACCACTGCCCATGATGCACGCAAGGCTGTGCTCACTGTGACTGTGCATGCAGCATGCAGTTGTGCTGCCATCTGTAGGCGTGTATCTAAACTTAAAAAAACTCTCAAATTATTTTATTTGTTTAATTTATTTATAGGCATTGTTGAAAAGTGTAATAAATAATAAGCTTTTCATTTATTTTGTCAATATCCCTGTCTTTAGATGTCTTTTTTACTTAAAAATATGCTGTATATAAGAAAATAAAATGTAAAAATTGTGGATGCTATAATAATATAAAAACTGTGAAATAGAAACATATAATATTAAATAACATAATATTATGAATACATTTTATTTTATACATGTCTGTTTTTGTTATAGGGGAGCCTGGACATCCTGGACTACCAGGAGATCCTGGGATTGGTAAGAGTACTCACTTTTTGGTAGTTTTTAGGACTACATTTCTGTTATATTACCTGTGTTATAATAATATATTCAATGTTTTCTTGTATCTAAAACCAGGAATTCCAGGGCCTGAAGGCCCAATTGGACCTCCAGGGCCTGAAGGTTTACCAGGCCCTCAAGGTCTACCAGGCCCTCCAGGCCCACCAGGGTTTAAAGGTATAATAACACCATGCTATTTTAATTACTATTGAAGGTTTATCACATGCCAGCCATATATAAGTATGTCTACATACAATTGTTCTTAAAATGTATTAATTGTAGGTGATGCTGGTGTCCCGGGGGCCCCTGGCATCCCAGGATATTCCTATGGTAGGTGGGAATTACTGTTCTAAATACTTTTAGCTAAACCTAACTCTCACTTGGTAATTGTACTACATATCATGTATCTCTCTGTACCTCAATAATAAGGTGCAGGCAGAAGCTCTCCTGGACCACCAGGTCCACCTGGACCTCCAGGGCCTCCTGGACCTCCTGGTGAAGCCACTGGCTCTCCAGATCCTGCTCAGCAGCTTAATGACCTTCTTAGAAGTGAGTCATGTAGTAGTAGATTTGTGTCAGAATATCTTTTTATAGAAAAGAAGTGCTACCTTTCTTTAGGTCAAACATTAATTTAGATCATTTCTGGTTAGAGATAGATTTGCCTAGTTGTAATTAAAACCTGCTAAAAACTTGCTTTGGTTTATTTGTTAAAGATGAAGGCATTAGGGAATACCTCACTGGTCCTCCTGGGCCTCCTGGACCACCTGGAGGTATATCTGATGACGATTTAGCTAAACGTGTCATAAGTTACATCCAAAGTAAGTTATATAAATCAATTATTTAGCAGATTACAATATATCATTCTTGATTAGAATTTTGTTGAGCATATTTAATCTAACACAAACAAATTAAGTTTGTGGTGTGATGCAGGGGATGAAGTAAGGCAGCATCTGGTTGGCCCCCCAGGACCACCCGGCACTTCAGGTATTCCAGGCATCAACCCTCAGGAAGTAGCTGGGAAAGTTCTTAATCTTATGAATGGTATGTATTTCTAAATAAAATGTATTAAATCATATTTTAGTGCCACAGTTATGTCCAGTTATGAAGTGAAGCTAAGAATAAAGAATCCATAAACCAAAGCAGTGCCATATGACTACTGTACATTGGACCTACTTTTTTGACCATTTTTACTGTACAAAAATGCCTTAAGATTCTAGAGTACAATTATTATAAGGTTTCTAATTTCTTGCTGTTTGTACCTTTTCAATATTGTTTTAACTGTTTCTGTCTGTTTTTAGAGCAGGGTATACTGACACAATCTGGACCCCCTGGCCCACCTGGCCCTCCAGGACATCCTGGAGTAGCATACAATGATCTCCCATTTCTCCTACAAAGTAGGAGCCCATGAGTATCATTATCATAAAATATCTTACCTAAAAAAATCCTAGGTCTAAAAATGCATCACTGACAGAAATTCAATAACTAAATTTTATAATAATCAGTTTTAGCATTAAATGTTGTCAAATTTGTGTTTAGAAATATAATAATTTTATGATTTTTTTTCAGAAAGATAAAATTGATCAATCTAATTTCACTTTATTTCAAACCAGATGCCGGTTTTAGAGGCCCACCTGGACCTCCAGGTCCTCCTGGACCTCAGGGCCCTCCTGGAATCACAGGAGGCCTGGTGTCATATGCTGAGAACGTACACCAAGATCCGATCCGCGCTGAACTGCAGGAGTATCTAAAGAGTAAGTATGCAGAGTATACTTACAGGAAAGTCTGAAATCTCAAAATAGCAACAATAGATGGAACTGACATTTTGGCCCTGGTGTGATATGGTGTTTCTGATTTGTACTAAACTCTTTATAAACTTGCTTCAATTTGCTCATTGGTGTCTTAACATCACATTCCGATGCAATAGTATTATTAGTCACAATAATTAGTTACAAAACATCAACTGCCCACTTTTGGATACATAACTAGACAGAAACTATCCTTATTATTTACAGCTAACAGACAGTTTTGGCCTCCTGGACATTCAGCCACACATGACTAGTGCGTAGTTGGGACTCTAACCTGCGAACTTCCAGTTATTAACGGCTTTCTTTACTTGCCTTTTGTTTTCTTGCAGGTGGCAGAGTGTTTCATGATGAGCCAAGAAATAACTTTGCAGAGAGCAAACATTTGCCTGTTGAGACTTTGGATTACCGCAGTATTGCAGAACAAGTGGTTAACTTCATCAAATGTGAGTTACTCCAAATGCTCAGTGGTGTAAATATATTTTCACAAAAGACACAAGTTACTTTAGGTTCTTGGGTTATAAGTTTAGAAGCCAGTGCTTTTTTTGGTTTTAATAGTAGATTTTACGCTAATTTCACCACAAACCCAAAATTTTGTCACCAATGGAGTTTGGGTTTCTTGCCTCTGTTGTCTCTGGCTTGCCTAGTTGGGGTCTCTTAACTCTCTTTTTACAGATACTAGATAACCTGAATTCAGTGTTTTAGTGAGCGTTTACTATCATCCTTGTGTTGTTACACTAGTCTACTATTTGATACTGTAAAGCTGCTTTACATTATTGTTAATAGGTATTATTAAAAATACATAATGGCGGTGACTTTAGTTCCAGATGCATTTTATTTCTAAAAATTAAATGAATATTTTGACATAAAATGGGCATAATGGGGCAAATGTACACAACAAGAAGTTCTACATGAATTAGGATGTAATGACATTATTATGCTCATTTGTCCCACTTTGATATGACATTGATATGTCCTTATGTCCCACTAAACACCATGTTACTGGGTTTCCTTTCCAGCTCATGGTTTGTTGTTGCGGGACCTTCAAAATTTCCAAGGGCCACCTGGTCCTCCTGGACCACCTGGGCGTCCTGGAAGTAACCATTTTTACAGTTCTTATGGCAACATGACTGAGATACTTGAAATGATTAGGGGTAGGAAACCGTTAGTTATTATTATTAACCATTAATAATTTATTAGATAGAAAATAATATATTGTCAAAGTACTGTAAATGTTGTCTTAAAAATCGAAATTATGCACTTTTACAAAACTTTTTAGACCATGGCAAAGTTGGACCACCTGGAAGACCTGGACAAAAGGGAGAAATAGGACATACTGGACCCAGAGGACCGAGAGGTTAGTATGACTGTATAGTGGCTTTGCAATTGCATTTCCTATATGTGGGCGCATAATTGTGACATAATGCACATAAACCGTTTGCATTTTCATTTTGTGAACTCACAGTCACTGACAAAACTCAAACGGAATCCCAAACCCACGTTTATCACACGTCATGTGGTTCATGTTCTTTTTGTGCTATGAGAGTTTTTTAGTTTAAAGTACCTGTAGGCTGATTGCCATCTTGTATCCTGCACTGAGTGCCCAGTGATTGAATCCTGTGGAGGATGAGCAGTATGACAGATGGATGGATGAATGGATGGATAGATGGATGAATAGATAGATAGATAGATAGATAGATAGATAGATAGATAGATAGATAGATAGATGAAATATTGTGTTTTTTTATGATTATGTACTAGTTGGTGGATGATGGATGGATGGGTGGATGGATGAATGGATGAATGGATAGATAGATAGATAGATAGATAGATAGATAGATAGATAGATAGATAGATAGATAGATAGATAGATAGATAGATAGAATATTGTGTTTTTTTTATGATTATGTACTAGTTTAACCTTGTTAAATGGCAAATTCAGGTGCTAAAGGTGAGCAAGGACTTCCTGGACATCCAGGACTTCCTGGCAGTGATGGACCAAAAGGAGAAAAAGGTATTAAGGAAACAAATTTTTAATTGTTATTTATTTTTTTTAAGTATTTTTATGAAGTGGGTAATTATTGACAGGGCGTTATTCTTTTTTCAGGAGAAGTTGCCTACATAAATTACAGAAGAAAAAGAAGTGCAGGTGTTTAGACCGACAAAGAAAATGGATGAACATCGTTTTTCTTTTATTATCTCATGTTCTTAAAATAAACTAAATGTCTATACATATTTCTTTCTTATATAATCCAAATAAGAGAAATAAGTTGAAGAACAAATGTTTTTGAACATTTTTGTTCATTTCCTGGTTTTCTTCTAGAAAAGCTCTGTTACTATAGTTTGGTATCATTATACTCAGATTTGTTCTTCGGGATTTTTTATATATTGTGAAATAATTTTTACTTCAAAATCATTTACCTTTTATTCTACTTATTAAAAAAAATAAAGACCATAACAAACATTTTACGAAACTATGTATTTTGAAAAGCATTGAATTGAAATATTGTTAGTATTTTGCAGTTGTTTGTTGGTTTAGATCCCGAAACTGACAGAAAGCCACTGTTGCTTCCTTAAGCAAAAGCCTTTTTGCTTAGAAATGATAAACTTTTGTCGGATATAAATGTCTGCTGAATAAAATTGTGTTCTGTATCAAAGTGAAAAATAAAGTTTTTTAATAACAAATTCAGATGTTTCAAATATGAGCTTAGTACAACATTATATCCTTTCGAGTCCAACATTAGATGAAGACATTTTTTTTCGTTTTACATTTGGACATGAAATAAATGTCAAAAATTAATCAAAACCCAAAACCAGTACAGAACAGTGAAAATTGAGTTAGAGTATTTAGCAGTCAATCACTGCAAATCAACAGTAGCTTTTCTAAGATCACAAACACTGACATAATGAACATTACAACAAGATATTATGAAATTAAGATATAATGAGATAAATGCAGATGTAAACTTGAAAAAACTGGCCATAGTACAGTAAAAGTGGTGGAAAAGCTCATGTTAGAATCGGCCTTTCAATTGTTTTGTAATAATAATAAAAAATACAGGCCAAGAAGTACATTTGATGAACGGTGTAAAAGTTTTATATCAAAGTTTTCTCAAATTCAACAAAGTCAACTTCAGCTTTTTTTTAATAGATGCTATATTTTTAATTGAACTAAAGAATTAAAAGAATATTTGAATAGTTCCTAGCTATTTTTCTATTCCTTACAATAATGAGCAAGTTGCTGATGTTTCTAGCTTGTAATGCAAATACAAAAAAAAATGATACGAACATGAAAAAAGGGTTTTTTTCTTAACGAAACTGCTATAATTTAATGATAAACTCATTCCGAATTCGTTTCGTTTGTTAATGTGTGTTTCGTAAATGAAACAATATCTGTTCACACATCATTAGCGTAGATGTTATGATACAGCATAAAAAAAGGTTGTGGTAGTTAATCAAGACTGTAGAATGTAAGTCAACCAAAAAAAATAATGAGCCTGTAAAAAAAAACATTTTAAAGACCATTTAGTGCTAAAGTGCACCTTTAAACGAAAGCAAAAGGTTTGATATATTTTAAAATATAGCACTTTAAACTGCTTATTCTTCTCCAAAAGTGTGTGACACACCTTTTTACACCACAGTGATATACAACAGCATTATGATTAACAGTCCGACACACATTTTGAATAGACAACTAATTTAACACAACTGAAATAAAACTACAATTTTACAAATCAAATCAAATCAAATCAATTTGTCAAAATCAGACAATCACTTCCCACATGAAAAAATACTATAAGTATACTTTAGGATTTATTACAGTAAGATAAAGTAAATTGTATTCGACTGTAGTATATTAGAGTATTTACTTTATCTTACTGCAGTGTACTATAGTATTAACTCTAGTGAATGGATAAACTGTAGTAAATACTGGAATATACTTTACAAGTTACTAGAGTAACAGAGAAGACTGTGGTAAACTCTATCATATTACAGTATTTACTATAGTATTAAGTTTATTATAGTATTTACAGATTCCCAGATTCCCATTCCTAATGAACAGCAATGTCAGATCTAGCTTTTGTTATTTTATTAATAAACCACAATATTTGCATCCAACCTCATCTTATGGATCGTGACAACGATGTATTCTATAGTAACATTACTCTACAATACTATAGTATTTTTTCATATGGGATTCAGCATGATTCACTTCCTACATTACACTTACATTATCATATAAGTCTGTGCAAGTTGTCTTTGCTTTTATTGTTCTTTGATTATTTAGTGCAGTTTTGTAAACTGGACCTTCATACATGTTTTGGACCTTCATACATGTTTGATTCCATCAGTCTCTGCTGTTAGGATAAAACCATACCCGCCCAATACCTTCCACCGTTTCTCTTCATTGTCCACAGCAAGATCAGACCAGAACACAGGGAGTGTGTGTTTGTGTTTGTTGCTCTTGCCCAAACCGAGTCCCCACGTTGTACCAAGATAGTAGGTACAAAATCCTGTATATTCGATGGCCCCCTGCACTGGATCAACTAAGAACAGTTCATTTACAACATGCAGGTGGGCAATATGTGTAGTGGGTATATCTATGTGTGCAGAGGGAGATATCAGCACAGTGGTTGAGGTGTAGTAAATGTAAAGCTGCCACTGCTGGGGCCCTTGAGAATGGCCCTCCACCCTTAACTGCTCAATTATATAAAAAAGACAAATAAAAGTCGCTCTGGATCAGATCATCTGTTCAATAGCAGTGATGTTAAAACCCGGTGGAATGGACAGTGGGGACAGGGTAGAACTTGGAGATACGACTCTGGCTGGATGGGTTAAGGCACTCAGAGTCTCCGCTCATCTTAAAGAAGATTTCCTGTTCTTGAATCTTCCGTGCAAATTCATCCTCTAGCATCTAAATCCAAACACACACATCACATGGTATGAGGGACAGTTTACAAAATCTGTCATCCACACACGAATACTGACTGAGGCTTTTTGGTCAAATTCTGACTGCTACTGAACAAAGCTCCTGGGTTTCTATGTTGTTTGTTTGCTTACTAAACAGGTGTGTAAATATTAAGTCCATGTGCAGACAGGTGAAGGCTAGTCAAGTGAATTACTGATGGTAGCTGGAGGTTGGAATCAGGAGAAGTTTCTCCAAACAGGTAGTTCGGGTTGGACATCAAATCAACAGATAGAACTAGATTAGGGATTCTCGGGGAGGGGGGTTGGTAGGGGTCCCCCCCAGTGAAAGTTTAGACAATGTAGGGAGACCTTTAAAATCTGGTGGTGTTTAGGGGGAATTCGAACACTAATGCTAGGTGGGAAAGAAACAGTTGTGTTAAGTTCTATGTGGAAATTTGCCAGGTTCCCCCAATACATTAAAAGCACAGCTGAAGAAAATATCCTTCTATTATTTAACATTTTTTATTCTTTTTTAAAGCGCAGAAAGAAAGAGTTGCGTCATAAACTCTTTAGCATTTTGAAAGTGTAAACACATTACAGTGCATCCCACACCAGATTATAAATTTGTAGGTACGTTTTACAAAATCTGAGCGCACAGATTGAGAATTCAGGGGTTAGATTTATTAATCCATGGGCAAGATTTGTTAAACCGGGGGAACTCGTTAGGAATTGTAAGTGCGGTTTTAGTGCTAAAATGGTGGACATAGATAACATAGTCCCCCTACAGAAGACTTCCTGGGTTATGTTCATTTCTTCTACAGTATTTTTATTTGATTTACAGTATATATGTATATATATATCACCAAAACAAATTTAAGGCAAGGGTTTAAAAAATGGCACAATTAAATCTTTTTTATGTGCAATTAAGTAAAAGACACCTTTTTTCTAGGTCGTAGTTTCTCTCTCCAGTCCTTCAGCTCAGCGCTGTGCTCTACATCCAACTCCTTTAACTTCTGTGTCTCATGTTCGATGAGCAGATGACATTTCTCATTCTAATCAAAAGACACATCAGTGAAAGTTAGTTGCTTGCAATCACACACACATACAACTTGATAGATGCGAGAGAGAGAGAGAGAGAGATAAAATGCCCTGTTGGCCAGGTGTGTGTGTGTGTGTATACAAGTGTACCTGTAACTGCTGCAGCTCTCTAACATTTGCATCACACTGCAGCTGTAGGTCTTTCATCTGGTTCTCATGTTTCTGATGCTGATGGAGCCTTTCATTTTTCTGCCTCTTCTCTTCCTGTGCTGCAAACTGCACCACACACACACACACACATACAGCACAAACTTACTAGGCAAATTTGACACATTTTTTGCATTTTTGCATGTTCTCTCGAGCGATTCATAATTAAAAAAAAATCGTTTCAGATTGACGGAGACAGGATTTGACCTCTGACCTGTTTGATCTTTTCCCTCTCTTGTTCAGGGGTCAGCCCAGGGGAAGCGATACGCAGGCTCTTTTTAAAAATGGCCATTCGTGTTTTAGCTTCACTGCGCTGGATTTTGGGAAGTCTGCTTCTTTCCTGTGTCTGTTTGGTTTTCATTTCCTCCACCATGCGCTGGTTATATCTGTGCATCTGCTCCATTTCCTTTAGAGAAGCACAAACCAAAGTCCAGGGATTAATGATTTTATTAACTTACTTTTGTCTGGGGCATCAACAAATCCACAGCTGATATATTACAGATGCCATTTTGGCTAGAAAATCTGCCATGGAGTCCAGATCTTTTGCTGTCAGTTTGAAAGTCTGGCAATGTGACTAACTGAAAGGAAATACAGTAAAACTAAAGCTGTGCATTAATTCTATACTAAAAGATTTGCCCTGTATTTGTTTTCCTTAATGTTTTTATATTTACAGATACATTTAAGCAACGTTATTCCATATTCTTTGAGCATACAGAATGATTTCACTAATTTAATAAATCTCAGTCAGACCTTCTCGTGTCTCTTGAGTAGCTGGTGCCTCTGCATAAAATACTGGTCCTTAAGTTGCTGCTTGAAAAGTTGGTGTTTCTCCTGTAGATGGCGCTCTTCTAGTTCCCACATTGCTGCCTCCCTCGCTGCAGGAATATTAGAAGGATTACATCCACGCAGTATTTAAAAACATATCTACAGTATAGATACACTATATTGCCAAAAGTTTGTGGACACCTGGCTGTCAAAAAAAATGTGGTTTTAACCATCTTGTTCCAGATTTAGCTGTTAGATTAAGCTCCACTTTTCTAGTAAGACTTTCCACTACAATTGAGAGCTGGAATGTGACATATGTGTTTATTCAGCTACAATAGTGTTAGTGAGATCAGACACTAATGTCAGGTCAGGAGGTCTGGGGTGCAGTCAGTGTTCCAGTTCATCCCAAAGGTGGTGTTAAGGTCACTCAGGATTTTCCACTCCAATCATTATACCATGTATTAATGGAGCTCCGGGGTTTTGTGCACTGCGACATTGTCATGCTGGAACAGTGTTTGTGTCTCTTAGTTCCAGTGAAGTATAAAATGCTGCTACAACATACACAGATATTCTAAGACAAATGTTTGCTTCCAACTTTGTAGCCATATTTTGGACAGGAACCACGTACGGATCTGATAGCCAGGTGTCCACAAACTTTTGGCAATATAGTGAACTGGATATTTTCTGGATCACATGTTACCACTGCAATATGAGAACAAGGGCAGGAATGTGTTAATACCACATGGCGAGCATTAACCACTTTATTGAGATCCAAAACAAGGAGCCCTCAACTCACTGCGGAGAAGCTGCTGTTTGTGGTTGAGACAGTCTCTTTCCACGACCGTCAGCTCATGCTTGTGTTGCTGGATAACCTTCTTCAGAGCTCCGTCTAGTTCCTGCTGCTGTTTCACTAGGAATTCTTGCTCCTTAAAGAAATAGAGAAAATAACTCTATTAACTCTAACCCAGCAGTTAAGAATTAAGGGCCTTGCTCAGGGGACGAGCAGTGGCAGCTGGAACTTAAACCCATAATATTCCCATCAGCAGTCCAACACCTCAACCACTGAGCCACCACTTCTCTTACAGACGTTTTTAGAAAACCAGAAACACCTGGGTTCAAGCCCCACCACCGGCAAGCCAGCCATTGTTGGGTCCTTGAGCAAGACCCTTAACCCTTCCTGCTCCAGGGGTGCTGTATCATAGCTGACCCTGCGCTCTGACCCCAACTTACTAAGATGGGATATGCAAAAAAAGCATTTCACTGGCTCTGTACATCTACCTTAGACAATGAATTGAATATATTTTTTTTTTTTTTTAAATACTGAGTACGAGTAACGATTTTTTTAAAAAATGTAAATGCCATACCTCCTTCTTACGGTTCTTGATTGTGTTTTGGAACTTCGACAGCTCCTTGTCCTGTTCGCCTTTGATCCTCTTGGCCTCGTCACGGAGGTAGTTGGTGTGCTCTTGTTCAAGTCGCTCGATAGTTTGCTTCTGCTGGCGCTCCATGTTCTCCACATCCGTGTCGTACTGACGCTTTTTGGTCTGCGAGACGGGGAAACAGAAAACCTGAGGGTTTAGTTCAGGGCTGAATCATTAGATTATTATCCAATGTTATATTCTAACACAGCAAAGTTTAGCTGTTGTTCATTTTTTTTAACTGCAGGCCAGGAATTTGGATCGAATGCGAGGTAAATAGTCACAAAATGGGGATGGATTGATACGCGGGGCCCAGTTGCCTGCCCTCTTATTGCTGTGTTGAATGTGCAAACGTCTGTGCTGTTATTTAAGTCTAAATTACAGACACTGACCGTAGTCTCCTGCTCGAAGCGTTTAAGGATCTGCTCTCTCTGCTGCTGCAGTTTGTAGCTGAGCTGCTGCTGGGCTCTTTGCTCCTCTTTCTGCAACAGCCTCAGCTCTCTCAGCTCTTGACGTCTGACCAACACACACACAGACACACACACACATACACACACACACACACACAAAGTGTAAGGACTGGATTAGCTTAAAAAACCCAACTGTCGTACAATGTGTACAATAACGTGTGAGATTTGCCTTGAATCAGCACCAAGAGGACATCCTAGTCTTTCTAACAGGATGTTCTTTAACACAGACAGGAAGTTCCAGTTGACAGAAGCAAACTTCCTGCCTTTTCTTTTCTGGAGTTATTCAAGCATCCGTGTTTTACACTGACTTAATTTGAGTTTGATGTGTTTTATTTCAAACAGTCGGTTTGTCTGGTCTTACATTTACTCTTACTCAAGTACATTTTTATTCACAGAAATTCACTTTTACTCTGTTATTTAATGGCACTCTTCGGTACTATTCGATGCTGATAATAATAATAATAATAATTAATTTCCATTATGTTTTATTAAATAAAAATTGTAAGTCTCACAATAGACTGCAGTCGTCTGAAGTTCATACATGAATCTTTTCAGAGCTCGCTTAGTTCAGAAAATAATGGCAAAAAAGAGGAAGAACTAAGAATATTAGTGAAGACAAGCCACACATGACGTCACATTCAATAATGTTTTTTTACTCTAAGGTGTAAAATAAACAGTTATATATTGTGATGTCTTCTATGTGACCAAAACAAGTTGAGATATCAGCGTACAGGAATTCTAGCTTTAACCTGAGAATGTTTACATTTACGTTTAAGGCATTTGGCAGACGCTCTTATCCAGAGTAGCTTACATTCATTCATCTTCTATACCCACTTATTCCCTAATTCAGGGTCACGGGGATCTGCTGGAGTCTATCCCAGCCGTCTCTGAAAGGGTAAAAGGCAGGAGGGAAACACCCTGAACAGGTTGCCAGTCCACCACAGGGCCACACACACACTCACACAGTCTGGATGGGCAATTTAGAATCACCAATCAACCTAACATACAAACCCAACATGTTTTAGACTGTTGGAGGAAACCGGAGTACCCGGAGTAAACCCACGGAGAGCATGACAACTCCACAAAGAAAGACCCCTGCCCGGGAATCGAACCCGGGACCTTCTTGCTGTTAGACAACAGTGCTAACTACTGAGCCGCATGTTATAGTTTACATGTTACATGATAATGACTAATTGAGAGTGATTCTGTAACTATAGGCGCTTACATTATTATAAAATTCACACTTTTTTGTCCTTTTTTTGTGTATTTTTTGTAGTCATTCGTTATTTTTTTTTTCTGAATTCAGGATTTGTCTTGATTTTATTAAATCAGATCCAAAGTAACTCACTAAATGAGTCGTCTTATCAATTAATACTTTTACTCATACTTGAGTAATTATTTTTATAAGTAGTTGTACTTACGGTAATTTGTTCTTTTCTACCCACCTCTGTCGAATATTACAAATACACAGTGGAAAAGACTTAATGTGACTTAAAAGGAATTAATTAATTTTAATTTTATAATTACACCCATCATTTCCATTTTCCACGCTACAGTCACATCCTTCGACAACATGCAAACATGAGACAACACTCACCTTAAAAATCTCATCTCTTCGTTTTTGGTGTCGTTATCCGTGACGATCTTGGATGTTGTTACGCTGACTTCGATGCCATCTACGATAAACTTGCGGGTTTTTTTCAGGGTTTTGTTCTGCCGCCTACTTTCCTGTTGAAATATGAAACTGGATTTTAGTGAGTTTCAAATGTGCCATTACATCCATATATACCTGAATGAACAACCATTATATATATATATATATATATATATATATATATATATATATATATATATGTCCAAAAGTTCATGGACACCTAACTAGCACACCTGTAAGTGTCACAAAGTTAGAAAATACACACTTGTCTAGGATGCCTTCAGTTCTTTCACTGGAACTAAGAGACCCAAACACTGTTCCAGCATGACAATGTCCCGGTGCACAAAACCCCCTAAACTCCATAAAGACATGATGAGTTCTGTTTGGAACGGAAGAACTTAAGTGTCCTGCTCGGACCCCTGATTCTGACTAAACCCCATTAAACTGAACTCCTTTTAGATGAACCAGAACACTGACCTGCTATCAGAGCTCCTATCAGTAAACCTATCGTGTCTCTCTGTAGAAAATCTCCACAGCCACACTAGAAAATGTAATGCAAAGCCTTTTCAGAAGTGTGAAAGTTATTATTAGAGTAAGAGCAGAACTATATCCGGTATAGGAATTGTCAGGTGCCCTGATACTTTTGTCCATATAATGTATTCAACACTCTTTTAATTAGAATTCTGACCTGTATGGAAATGGAGCCAGCCTCTTTGGATTTGTTTATAAAGCTGGAGATCGACAGGTTTAGGTCGATGTTGCTAGTATCTGCTGTTGAACCTCCTTTAGATGCTTTCTTTTGAAATCTGGGCTTTGTGGGAGTTTTATTCTTAGGAGAAGATTTCTCATCTTCTGCTTTATCTTCATTCTCTTCTTTCACTGGAGAGGTTGGAGATGTAATTTTCTCCTTAGGCTCTGCAACAGATTCCTTGATGGCATTCTCAGGTGCAAGGTCATCCTTCACTACTGCATCCATGTCTTGAATCACTGCGACATTATTAACATCTGGCTTCACCTTATTTTCCATATGTATCTCCTCTGGTGGCTTTAGTATAGTTTGTGGTGTAGCAGGAGCTTCTGATTTGATTTCTACAATGTTCTTGTCATCTTCTTTCTCCTGATGTTTTTTGAAAACTGATTTATCTGCAGCTTCTTTAGTAGATGGTTCTAATACATTTTGGATGTGGTTTAGCTCTTCGTGTTTAGGTGTCTGATCCATAATTGGACTTTTGGGAATGGGAAAGTCCTCATTTTTTTCTGGAACAGCCTCCAAAGTAGAAGGTGACTGAGAATTTTTCTCATCTTCAGAGCTTGCAATACTGATGTCCGACGAAGCACGTTTGTGTCCAGGCAGCATCTACAGGAAATGAAGCAACAAACATCAAAAATTTAGTGAAACTACTGAGATGACAAAAAACTAGATCAGACACTACACTGCAAAGAAATGGATAGAAATGAAAAGAATGGAAATAATTTGTGTTTGCTCTTACCAGCTGTCCTTCTTGTTCGTCCTCCTCATCTTCCTCCTTGGACTCCTCTATCTCTTCTGTGACTTCAGCTTTGGCTTCTGCTATCAGCTCTCGGAGGGGTTTGCTATCAGTAACGCTGCTCACAAATGGGTGCTGAAAACAAAAAAAATACACAATAGGCATTATTGTTATTGGGATACATTACATTGGAATATTTAAGATTTAAATCAGGAGATTGGGGTACCCATACCAGAAGCTGTGGTTAAAGCTCCATTATGAAACTGTGATTTTATTGAAAGCCAGTTAAACACCATCAATATATAAAGTAATTACAGTTACAGCATTTGGTAGAGAAACTTACATTAAGCTCTGTTGTACAACTGAGCAATTGGGGGTTGAGGGCCTTGCTTGAATCAAACCCCAGTCTTTCTGGTATCAGTCCAACACTTTAACCACTAAGTCACCACTTCCCACAGTGTCCTATCTCTCACACCGCCTGGGTTTGAATATTATATTATAACCTTCCTATCGTAATGTAGAGTTTCAATCCCATTTGTTCCTTTAGGTGACTAATAGCATCAACAACAGGACTCTGACACCCAGAAAACTTTCAAATGTTGTTCGATAGTTTTAAATAGTTGGTCACACACACTACTGGCACTTCAAGGTTTAAACTGCATTTACACTGCGGGTCCTGATCCCCAGTTCTAATGTTTTGACTAAATCCAATTTTTTGACAACCCGATTGAATCTTCTTTTAAAACTGACCCATATCCCATATCTGCATTTACACTATACACATCAAAACAGCACAAGGTGGATGTACTGTCCAGAAAAGAAAGCAAAACAGTGTAATAATCAATAAACACTATGGATGAGGGTGAAATGATTATTGTCACTGTTGCTGTCCACCTGAGTTGACATTATGCACCATCGTCTCCGTCTCTTATCCAATGGCGTACGACTCGCATTGACAGGTAAAAATATGATCTGTCTGCTCACATGGCAGAGGCAAATGCACGTATCCGATTAAAAAAATCACAATCCACATGCTTTTATTCCTGCTTACACAATCGTATCATATCAGATTCGTGCCACACTGAAGGAAACAGTCTGGATTGGGTCACTTGATACGTGCAGTGTAAATATGTTAGGAATGTGCCACACCTCGTATCATATTATAGTATGGATAAAGACTCACCTGACAGAGCTGTGCTGCGCTCCATCTGTTGTCTAGATTCTTATCTAGAGCATGTCTTAAAAAATCACTAAACCCTGGAGACCTGGAAACACATTTGTTAATGATGTTTATTTTTTTTAACAATTACATAGGAAGAAATCCTATATAATGGTACATATTACAACAAAAATGAACAAATGATGTTCTAAAGAGCTGTAAAGAGAAAAAACTGCTTTTTAACAAGGCATTATCTTTATTAGTATGCTTGATTCCTGATGTTTTATACTGCTTCTTGTATATTAGATATTTGTTTCACTTTATAGTTGAGGTGTCACCTGCTTTAGAAACAGAACAGATCTTCTGTGCAGGTCGGAGCAGCAGGTAATTTGTGATTTCACTTACTTGTGTCTTTTTTCCGGCACTTATTTCTGTCTGATAGTGATTGATAGCGTCTGGCACAGCTTGCACACACTCATACCAAAAGGGCGTGACCTTGACTCGGACAGAGCCAAAGCTGTGATTCCAGGACAGACCTGTTTCCTGTTTTTATGCTGTTTTTTTTTAGTTGAGCACCGAGATGAAATAATGATAAAAAATTCGCCTGCTTCCTAGATCGTACATTTACATTTACGGCATTTGGCAGACGCCCTGATCTAGAGCAACTTACATTTATCTCTTTTATACAGCTGTATAAAATATATCAGACTTACTACTGGAGATGAAAAATCTAAACCCATTTACGGATTTGAATCCTTCTGAATCCCCCCCTAAACGAATCCGAATCTCACAAGTGCTTTGAATCATATAAGTCAGTATACATATTCTGACTGCTTTTGCCATGATGTGCCACTTAGAGGAACACTCACCGGATCTCTAGGATCCACCGAATCCCTGAACTCATAAATTTCACAAACACAGACTGACTCCCTCGGATCTGGCTGTTTACCTAAGCGTCCAACAGATCAGATGAATCCCACAGTTCAGATATGGCTGAATCAGTACCAGCCATTTTGATTCTTTTAAGTTTCTAACCATGCAGGATGTTTCCAAAACATCTCAGCTTCCAATTTAGCTATTTTTACCTACTACTTAGAACCAGTGAATGGTGTAATTTTTAGTTTGTGTTTATCTACGTTGTTGTCAGCAACAAAATGACTCAACTAATCCGGGTAAATAAAGCAAAGGATTTGTGAATTATGAGTCACAATCGTGTTATTTAATCCGGATGAATCCTGTTCATCTTTCTACTGTGTGCAATAATAATTCTGGATTGGTCGCCATGTGGTAATTACAATTTAATAATGTCGGTTTGTAGATTATTTAATTTGTTGTATTGTAATATACCCAGTGTCTGTCATGCTGTCTTACCATTTGGAAGGCTGCATAAGTGTAGGTGGATCTGCCTTGGCGATTTTTAGCAACACTCTCATGGGATTCATCTCATGATTTGGTGGCTCGATCTGGGCCATCTCAATCAAAGTGACACCAAGGGACCAAATATCTGCCTTATAGTCATACGGCCTGTCCTTCGAAGTCTCGCACATCACCACTTCTGGCGCCATCCTAAATACGGGTGTATATGAAAATACAGAAAGAAAAAAAAGAACAAAAAAACAGAACCTATTTAATAATACTGTGCAGATTGAAAAATGTTTAGAACTTATAATTTTTTTGGTTACTGGCTCACCAGTATGGGGTTCCAATGAAGGAGTCTCGTCTCTGTAGAGTTTTATTGTTTTTGGCAGACACTCCAAAATCCGCTAGAGAGAAAAAATTTTAGGTCTGTGTTTTAGAGACTAAAATCATTCTGCCACATGGCTGGTCTAAACATCTCACTTCAATGTCTGTGAAAAAAATACACTGATTACTACCCAAAACCCCCCTTTTGGACAAAATGCTAAATGGTTTGATACTGTAGCTCTGAGTTATATCCATATGTTAATGCGGTACCTTTTTAAAACAGGAAGTCTAGATGACAATATGTTAATAACAAGCAATTGTGTTATAGCTAATCCACACCAATGCTAACTCCAAGTTAGCCAGGCAGTATTTAAACAACCCAGCTAAGAAAGAAATAGAGCAAATTCCAACCAATATTTTTTAACTGAGTGATAGGTGGCAAATAAAGTGTAAAGTTTTTATAGCTAAAAAAATATAAAGGACATCATTTTCTGCAAAAGAACAGCTACTATATAATCTAATTAAATTAAAACAAGTCTAGAAAAAAGATATTTGGACAAAGAAAACGATGGTGTTCATAACACCTGTAAGGATTCTAACTCCTATTCGCCAGAGGGCACCATCGCCAGAGTACTAGTTCTTCGCTAGTACTTCCGGTGTCACTTCCTGTACTCAGTGTATTAAAGCTAGCCATATTGCTAATCATGTAGCAAAGTATTGTTTGCTCCTGAGACTTACTAAACGTTCTATTCTCGATTGGTTTATGTTTACGGTTTTAATTCATGCCTGTTTCTGATTCTTTGTCTTTCTGCCTTGCTTTTTGGATTTGTTTGCTATTGATTGGATTACTGTGTACCGGACTTCTGCTTACTTCTCTGACTTCTCTTTGGACTATCCCCCTTTTCTAAATAAAGCTATCTCTGCATTATATTTTCTGTCTTTGTGTCATAGATCTGTCTATGTTTTTTTTAATGTATTTTTTGCTGGCCAAAATAAATTTTAAATACATAGTAAACAAATGTTTCATCTGTGATATTTGATTAATTTAAAGATAGTCTACATTTTAACCAAAATATATCTAGCGTCAAAAAAATACACTTCTCAACCATTTTTTGTGATGAATCGATTTAATTCTACACATAAACTTTGATTAGTGATCATAAACAAAAGCATGCTTGAATTTTGTGTAAGAACAAACGTTATTGGTAATTATTAAAGCTTAAACATGATTAAAAAATAAGCCCGATTGGTTCTCATATCTCATGCAAGCCTAATGTTTATAGGTGGACATGTGGTAAACCACCATGTTAAAAATATAGCTGTGGGTAGCTTTGTGTATTTTCAAAAATAGCCAAAAATGTTTTATTTGGAAAATATATGTATGTAAATATATTATAGCAGATATTTTTTGTATATTTTTTTGCCTTTAGGCAGAAATATCGCTTTGACGTGTCCTTATCTATGATTACTTACAATCGGAAATGGCTTATTTCCTCGGCACAGTCCAGCTTCTATGACGCCAATAATAATAAAAAGGTTGTACCATCAGCAAAATTTACACAAACTACTTACCAGGGTGAATATTGTTCAGCAAAGCTAGTTTTTAAAACATAAAGCAATGTGATTTCTGTAGCACATTCTCTGTTTCATCTTTAATCCAATCACATGTGTTTATGTAAATGATTTAGCTGAAAGCAGAGAGTAGCAACAAAGGTCTAAAAAAAGAAGCAAAGCTGTTATTTGTCCTGTTTTTTTTTTCTTTGCATACCCTAGGGTTAGAAAATTGGGGTCAGACTCGTTGACCATATGACCCCTATAGAGCGGAGACGGTTTTTAGGGCCCTAAACCCCACTTTTTTTTATCAAAAAGTATTATATATAAAGCCCATTTATGTATATTATCCTAAATAAGGTTGTTTTTTTCCTGGTTTGGTCTGATCAAAGTGAAAACATGACTTCATTTCCAGCAAATCTTGATTAAGCTACATGTACCCTCAGATACACACCAAGTTTGACTTGACCATCGAGTGTAAGAAGGATGTTTCCTGCCTTCAGGTCCCGGTGGATGACTTTGTTCTCATGCAGGTAGATCAGCGCGTCTAAAGTCTGCTTACACACAACCCTGATCTGTGGCTCGGTCAGCGGTCTCTCCAGCTCTACACACACATAAGGAAAGTGTTTCACTTTTAAAAGCAGCAAATAAGTCTAAATCTAAAATATCAACCATAACTCAAAGTAAGGAACCTAAACATCAATACCTGATCAAATACCTGATATGGATTTGTTAGGAGTCCTTAAACAGAACAGAACAATAGACGTGTACAAATTGGAGGACACTAAACAACAAAAGGATATGACTGTACGTTTTGTTGTAGATGAAGACGAATATGTGTACAGTCTGTTAACAAGCACAGGGTGGAGAATAGAGGATTTTACCTGGATCCAACAGGTAGGAATATTAGACTGACCTCATGTGGTGTTAATAGGGTATTTTGTAGGGAAAACTATAGTGTATATATACCTGGTTTTATAGTAGCCTCCAAAATTTTGGAGGACAAAAAGATTGTCAGGTCTTGTTCAAGCTTGCCGGGTGCGTTGCCCTGCCAGGCCACCAGAGAGCAACTGTGAGGCTTTCACTTTCTATGTTGCAGACCATGTGGTCCATGTTTTCTGTGTTTTGTCATGTGATTCTCCCTGTCTTGTCATTGGCTGTTTGTTCCCTCATTGTGTTTAGGTGTTTCTTGTGTAGTTGGTTGTGTGTCCGATTAGTTTGTGTATGTATACTCCTGTGTTTCAGTTTGTCCTTGATCTTGCTTTGTCACGGTCTGTGTAAATGTCAATGTCTCTGTACAATGTCGCGGTTGTCATTCATGTTCATGTCCAAGTTTCGACAAGTAAATTAGTTTAATTAATTTCTCGTTTTATTTTTTGATTTTCCAAGTTTTTGATTTGCTTTTCATTTTTTTTAATTTTGTTTAGGGGCAGCACGGTGGCTTAGTGGTTAGCACTAGTGGTTAGTATGTTACGTTGATTAGTGATTCTAAATTGCCCATAGGAGTGAGTGTGGCCCTGTGATGGAATGGCGACCTGTCCAGGGTGTACCCCTCCTGCCTTTCGCCCTTGCAGAGGTGGCTGGGATAGGCTCCAGCAGATCCCCGTGACCCCCGAATTAACCCGAGGAATGCAGGGTTAAGGGAATAAAGGGTGTGTTTATAGAAATGTTTTGTAAACAGAGCTGAATAAATTATTTCAACGGAATGATCATTTGAGTTAAAATGAGTTATTATTTTTACTTTGTTGTAAAAATATTTATTTATTTATTTTGTTAACTAAAATAGCCGAATTTGTTGTCGTTATTACACCTTTATGCTGGCATTCATATTACATTACAGTAAACTATCTACATTTGCTATACATGTCCACACATGTATGTTTCGAGACACTCAAGTGATTTTGATACCCCCTGGTATATTGTATATTCATGTTGTGTTGTCTAATTTGAGATAAGCCAAAGATGCATTAAGAGGCGCTGACAGCAGGTGAGAGGGCTGTACCTGTATATGAAGTGAGATAAGAAAAAGGTTGCCGAGCTGTCAAAAAGTACAGCTCTGCAACTGTTAACTATTTCCGATTGATGCTTATCTGCATTGTAAGTATTAGGCAGGTCGTTTGTATATTATCAGTGTTGGGTAATAGGGTCAGGAATGGACAGCTGGTTTGAATGCATGCTGACTATTTACACTGCTGTACAGGGCTATGTTTTTTTGCTACATTTCTCCGATGTCGCCTCAGTGCACGCTGAAATCCTCTTCTTACAACAAGCTTTGAAACTGAAGTAAACTAACTGACTGTAAGCGTTTGTTCTAATCCTCTAAAAACTCACAGCGTGTACAATAGTCTATTGTTAGAATACATTCACAGCCTAACACACAGGCTTTTCTGGACCTTACACCTGGATCTAACTAGCATAATGAAAGCCTGCTTTAGCTTTATTCAAAAGCCCACACTGTGTTTTAATGTTTCTTTATGAATTTGTGTGAAGTGTGTGTTGTGTTTGGGTTCCTCACCCAGCATTACCGCGTCAACAGCACCTCCAGCACAAAACTCAATCAGAATCTGCAGACAGAAGACATATAACATCTTTATTATGCCGTGTATACATTATTACATAAACTAATTACATTTATATTTACAGCATTTGGCAGAAGCCCTTATCCAAAGCAACTTATGTTTATCTCTTTTATACAATTGAAGGTTAAGGGCCTTGCTCAGGGGCCCAACAGTGACAACTTGATAGTGCTGGGAATCGAGCCTGATCTGCCAATTAGCAGTCAAACACCTTAACCACTGCACTATTACTTTCAACATAACTAAATACGGTGGACTGAAACAGACACAGTGGGTGCATCTTTACTAATTACAGCTTAGTAAAGCTGTAAATTGATGGATGAGAGCCTTAGTCATTCATCCGGTTTGGATGCTACTGGTTCAGCAGGAAGAGGAGGGTCCAGCTATGAAAGCCAAGCTAGCAAGATGATGCAGAACATTTATATGAAACATAAGTTATATATACATATGTATGAGGTGTAATTCTAATGTATCAATATGTAATAATTAATAATAACCATACAGAAAAAAATCAGTGTGTCTACAGAGTTTAGAGTGTATCTCGATGGCGAACCGCCTGCTGTTGCGACTAGCTAGTATTAGCCAGTCGTCTATGCAGTTCAGAGTGTAGATAACTCGGACTCACAGAGGAGCCAGTGCAGCATCCATGCATTTTATAAATGTGCAACGTAAAAATTCAATTCCAATCTGAATTTTTGAATTGTTATAACCTTTTACGGCCTTTTATAAAGAAAACTTTATTTAAGACTTTTAAAAGCAGGGGTGTCAATCTCTGGAGTTTCTCCTGCAGAGTTTAACTTTAACTCTAATTACAGGGTTGTAATTGCACTTGATTTAGCTAAGAAGACTTTTAGGCTCTTTCAAAAAACATGTTTTGTGGTTTGGAATAGGGTTGAAAATAAACTCTGCAGGACACCAGCCCTCCCGGACCTGATTTTTAAGGACACCCCTGTTTTAAGGGCCTATTGGCCACCCTGAAAAAGGAGACAGACTGAAAGTAAAGTATCAAGAAGCTTTACTGTTATTTCAACCATATATAGCAGAGAAAGGACAGGGTAAAATGAAGCGACAGGTGATGAAAGTTTGGCTCATTTTAGTGACCTTTGAGTCTCGTTCAGCATAATGAAGGAATATTTTTTTCAATTAACTTTGTTTATTTCATTCATTTTAGCAAAATAAAATTAAAATGTTACGTATTATTTCTCTAACACATCTAATACTTACCCAAGCCTTGATCACACTAAAAACAATACAAAACTAATAAGTTATAAGAAACGTAATTCAAATTCATTGTCTGTTTCTTTAATTTTCTTTGGGTTTGCGGCGTTCGTTTATCACATGACCCCCCATAAACTTAACCAATGCAGTCTGAGCTGAATGTGGGACTGAACGAAGCACTCATCGGGATGACTCGTTCTCCCTGAGTTAAAAGAAACAACATTTCTCCAGGACCATGGTGCTACATAAAACAATACACGACTACACGAAAACAGCAAAGAGCTACATGAAACATCGCAGAACTATAAACATACTCCTCTCACACACACACAAACACACACACACTCCGATTAAAACAGACTCTTTTCAAAGGTTTCTGAAGACATTCTGTTTGGTTTAGCAACAAAACTCATCACTCCAGCATCTCTATTACTCTCTCGATTCAGCTCCATTATTTATCCACCATTTACACAGGATAGTATTTGCTATTTCCTCTCTAATAGCTCTTCAGTTTCGTGCCCTACTTGTGATTGCTGTGCTGTAAAAGAAACTGTGTTGTCTTACCCCATTCCTCTAAGTCGTTCTGTCACACAGACAGAATTAGTTAAGGCACTTTGTGTGATTGATACTAAATTGGTATTAATAATCAGTAAATGTTTCGATAAATTAGGTTAAGCGCTTTAACAGATTTTGTAATGATGTGGCAGGCTAAGCTAACGTGCACGTGGGGGCATGAATCCATCTGTGTGTCTGTAGAAATGCAAATGGGTTTTTTTGCTAATGTTTGCTATGTTTATTTGTTCAGCGGATTCTTTCCCATATTTGTTCGCAAAATTCAGAATGATCTTTGGGACTTTTAACAATTCATTCATGTATCCACTGGTTCCTAATCAAAATGCTTATTAAAATTGAACCTTAGAACCAGCCAGTGGGTCCTTTATACTAATATTTTAAGTATAAGTTTTATTTTAGCTAAAAATAAAACTTATACATTAAACTAACAAAACATTAACTAGCATTAACAGCTACTGCCTGATCCCACTGAACCGTGTCTGTTATTTCACAGTGGGTGAGACCTTGTTTACGCTGTACAACAGCACAGAGTACACAAAGCGTTTATACACTTAAAAAGTCATAACGTTGACTTTAAGTTTCCTATCCAGAGGAAAGAGCTCGAAGGAACCACTAACATCCTCTAAGGAAGGCGTAACATCCTGTTAATGTGCAACTCTACTACCTAGGGTTTAACACTACACACACGCTTTCAAAACAAGGTAATGAGGTCAGATAAGGAGTTTCGACCAAAGGAGGGAACTGTGTTATTAACCAAGGCCGTGCAAGACGTAATGCGAGTTTTTATTGGTACACAACATATTTTACATAAAATAAGACTAAATATTAAACGTTTGACTGCTGATTTACAGTTATTTTCTATGTGATGGAGAATTCCTGTGAAAAACAAAAACAGTTACGGAAAGGTGTCCATAAACTTTTGGCCATATAATGTATCAATTTATGAGCATCCTTATACAATGAGGATTATTATATGATTATAATTATAATAAATATGTACAATACAAAAGTTAAATAATTGCTATGTTGATTCAAAATGTGAAGATGATGAATTAATCAATTAAACAATGAAGAGTTTCAGTTTGATTATGACTTTTATTGTGATATGTGGCTACAACCACACACTAGCTTAAATCCAAATATGATTCATTGGTAGTAACACTGTAAAAAGTGTATAATTACTAAGCATACTGATTACCTATATATTGTACTTTTTATTACCGTGGTTATACAGTCAGACTTTTGAACCGTGATATAGTCTAAAGTCCTATTCGGGCTGGACAGGTTTTCCAAATGACGTTTAAGGTTCAATTCTTACTAGCTGATGTTTGTGATTTTATGTACAGATTCAGATGGGATGAACGCCTTTGTGTTTATTACCCAGGGCCGGCATCAAAAGGGGTCCCTTGCTAGAATTGTCCTAACCCTAACCCTAAAATATATCAAAAATAATTACAACCCAAATTCCAGGAAAATAGAGAATTTTTTAAAGGTTAAAATAAAATGAAAACTAAACTTTTTTTTTAAATTACATGAGCCAATATTTTATTTACAATAGATATATATAGAAAACAAAGAAAACTGAGAAATGTTATACTTTTATCCAGTAAATGAGCTCATTTTATATTTGTTGTCTGCTACTGGTCTCAAAAAAGTTTACACAGGGGCAACAAAGGGCTAAAAGAGCAAAACATTTCGAAAAAAAGATTCAGATGGAAGAAATTAAGCAACTAATTATGTAAATTGACATCTGGTCTGTAAAAAGATTAGCCATGAAAGGGAAGTCTTAGAGAGGCTCTCAGAAGTAAAGATGGACAGAGGCTTTCCAATCTGTGTAAGAGTGTGTAAAAGATTGTGGAATACTTTAAACACAACATTTCTTAATACATACAGACATGATTTAAATCTCAAAGTATGTCTGTAGAACAGACATTTCTCCAATGTCCGTCTGTAAAAAAAACTAATCCAATACCTTCATAGAGCATACCTGCATTTACAGCATCATAAGAAAGCTGTTTGAAACAGTACGTCTATTTTCTGAATCTGCATGCTTCCATAGATACGACACACCCATCTGTCGGTGCACAATGAAATGAAAGAGAGCTGGCAAGGGGACAGGTAGGGCGGTAATACAACAACTAAGCAATGACAGCTGGCCTCTTTTAACAATAGTCTCTATACAATAGCACAACCCAGTGTGACCTCTTCCTACCTCACTTTTTCTTCAGCACAAAGAAACTGAATCGTTCCACAATTTTAGTTCGATTAAACTTTTACCATGAAAGCGCTACTGGTTAAAAACAATTATTGACATAAAAGCTAAAACCCAGGACCTTAGTCTATAAAATATTGAAAAAGTGACACTTATTTTAAAAGCTATTCAGGCTTGGATGTTGTCTTATATATTTTTAAATCTGTTTTCTACAGTAAGGAAATAAACCTCAAAAATACTGATGTAAGCCAGCATGCTGTCTTTACTGGCTAGCTTTCTTTAGTCGTTCATTGCCTATTTACTATAAAAGATCATCTCGAATATCAGGGGTTTTTTTTTGGCAGACATTCATTGCCATGTTCAGCTGATCACTTGCGCCATTAAAAAATTGAGCAAATTCTTCACTCAGAAAACACTCACAATTAGTAAAGAGGTAAATCCGATTCACTGGCACTCCTAAAAAATTACAGTAGGTTTGTTCCAACTAGTAAAATGTTATAATTTTATAGTTAGAAGTGTGAAAACAGTAAATGTTGGTGGGTAAATTATCGAGGAATTACATTGTTATTACAGTTAAAAACTAATTAAATAAGTTATACATTATATGCAAAATTCAAATTTTTAATACTTCGTGGCTTAAATTGTGTGTTAAGATTCGAGTTTTATTAAATGGACATGCTGCAATCACATGCAGGATGCAAAAACTCTTACTGGATTAATGCTAATTTTAGTTTAAAGTTAAAATCAGACAAATTAACTTATATCTAAGTTTTATTTAAAAAATGTTAGCTGTGTTTGTTTAAAATAAAACAATTGCAATTGCTGCAATTTACATTTGACTTTTATAGTTATGTAGTCAACAGTTCAGGTCCATTACATTACTTAAGAATAATGATAATTTCGAAACAAAAGCTATCAGTCGGTTAGATGCTTAATAACTATTTGTTACAAGGATATTGCGGTTCTAGTAGAAATGTTGTTTAGTTAAATAAATGTACTTACATTTCGTTTAGTTAACCATATGATACACAACAATAAAAGATATTTATGTTAAATAAAAAATAATGATATTTTAGTTTTTCAATTTCGATTGTTGGCATAATTGACAAATAAACAAATAACAAATAAAATAAGTCAAGTAACTTCACAATTTGTTCATTCATTCATTGTTCATATTCAATTATACTACTTTTTTTCATAATTAACTCATTTATTCAAATAAAAAGTATGCTAATAAAATAGTATTTTGGCATAATTTACACAATAAAAATGCTTCAATGAAATAATTAAATATAGAGCAAATTAATCTAACAAAATATTACATCATATAAGCTCACCCAGAGTTTGCTCTCATAATAAAAAGCGTCCAGAAGCTTGACGATGTTGTCATGGTTACAAGATGCCAGTATGTCAATCTCCACCATATAATCCTCCAGTTCCTCTTCTGTCTTAGTGTCAATCACCTTCGCTGCAGCCAGAATACCAGACTGCTTGTTCTGAGCCTGAGAGAGAAAATTTTTTTTAGTCATTTAGTATAATTCTATTTAAATAGTAAACCTTAGTATAAGACCATGTTTGAAATTTTACAACATTGAAACTCGACGCATAATTATTAACAGGAAATAAAGTGTAATATATGTTGAGTTGTTGTGTTTATTGCCCACGAAAGTCATTTGATAAAAAAAAGATAATGTAAGAAGGAATATTTTCTGAAGTTTTTATTATTTTATTACATGTTTATTGCTTGGTTATAATTTAACTCAATACCATACAGGAAGTAGGTGAAGAAAATGAACTGCAAGTACACAATTTTACTTTAATACACAAATGCTAGTGCAAGCGTGATAAAAAAAACAATATATTATTTTCCTAATTAATGTTAATAAAGTATTTTAACATTAAACTTCAAATCCAATACTGTGTTTTATGATTCACGGTTATAAAATCCGCACTACTGGAAATACTTGTTAAGAGTTTTCTCATGAACATATAAGTTATGAGTTTAGCAACTTTTGTTAGAGTGCTAGTAGTTTGGACAGGGGGGTTGCTAGCAATTTCAGGCCCTATGAATGAATATGAGGTCGGGCCCCCTACCGCACCTATTCTTCACTGTTACTTACTACTAATAAAACAGATCTCCGGGGGGCCCCCCAAAGTGGGCTCTTTGAATGGCCTTATCCCCCCTTGAAACTGCACCACTTGACTTAATTTGTTTGCACTACAGAGGAATCTTAGAATTTTTACAGGAGTCTAAAGTCTTATTTCAGGAGCAAGTCCAAGCATAAGTCATGAAAAACATCAGACATCGAATTAGTTTGTAAGTGATTTAAGCAGTTGCTCATGAGCCCAGCAGTGAGATGTTCTGGAATTCTAGTCAACGGTCCAATGATTTAATCAATCATACTCCCCTGATTGTGATCCTAATATGCAACTATTGAGGGTCTGGTTTTCTAGCTTTCTTTGGAAGTTATATGATATATTAGATGTTTTAATTTATATAAAACATGCTGGAAAGTAAATGTAGTAGACGCTACCAATGTACAAAACGACAAACTGCAAGCTACAATAATAATGACATGAAACTTTTATTCAAAGAATAACACTTTAAAGAAATCGCTGCGAAATAAGGTGATTTCAGCATCATGGTAACATACAAAACAATACAAGAGGGTATCGAAAAGTTTCCAGACACACCAATAGATGGCAGCAATTAATCCCGAATTGCTTATACTATCTATTCTACTCTGTTTACATAACAATCAATTCTTTATAGAGTTTTTGATTGCATTTTACCATTCTCTGATTGATAGTAGACTTTTGGTTGAAGGTTTTATCTCAAACCAGCATTGATCTTGAGATGCTAAAAAAGTGGGATTAGGATTTTGGACTGAGATTTGGAAGGTCTTGGATTAAAGTAGAATGTAAACCCGGGATCAACATTCTTTGTTAATCCTGGATCAATATTTCAATTTCAACAGACGGGTTTGGTCGACACGCACTGATGACATCAGATGGTTATGATTGGTGGGATTGAAATGTTAATCCAGGATCACATCCTATTTAAATCACGTCCACTTTAAATGATATTTGCTCTGTTGTAAAAATAAGGTGCATGTATGTTTAAATGTTAGTGTAATGTTTCACCACAAACATATATGATCAGACCAAAATATTAAGATCATCGATGAGATGTTTATTGTGCACATTTTACATGCTTATATGAATGTTGTGGACACTGTAGAGAAATTTTACTTTATCACTATTGTACTTTTAATTAAAGAGTAATAATTAGATGTTCTTTTACAGGTACAAATGATTTACTTTACCACCTCAGTGATATGGAAAAAAAGATAAATTAAAGCACATGTTTTTTTTTTTTTTTTAGAAACGTGAACACCTGAGCACATGTTTTGGTTCGGCGCATGCGTTCTTTTGTGGTTATTTATCACCACAGTCAATCACGTGACATGCGCTATAAAAATAGGAACAATTCTGCGCCTATAAAAGGTTTCAACAACCCATGTTATGCGTTTATTAGAGTATCGCGGCTCTTCTTATTATTAATGCTATATAATAATAATACTATATATACTGTTACAACACTACATACTACTAATAATAATATCAATAGTAGTAACAATTATTATTAATAATAATAGTGTTATAATTATTATTATTATTATTATTATACAGGTGTTGGTGTGTAATAAAAGTGTCGTGTTGTTTACCTTATACACCTTCCCAAACGCTCCGTCTCCCAATTCTCCAATGATTTCCCAGCTTTCCTCCGGATTCACGTCTCTGTGGACGTGTTCATACTGTTTTTTCTTCCTCTCCGAACCGAGTTTAAATATTTTCCGAAAATTAAAGAAAGCCATCACTTTGGATCTGATCGATGAGTTTATTTCTTTGGAAAACCTACTCGATTCAGCTGGAAACTACCAGGACATTGCTTTTATTGTCCAGTTCTATTTACTATCTCATGGACATTTTGGACATTTTAAATGTCTCTGCGTCGCTAAAAAAAACTTTATTCTTACAAAGGATCCTGAAGACAACTGTCTCGACCACTGATTTACACTGATCTGATTTACATGTACGTGTAAACAAGTACAAAACCAGGCGCTGGTAAACAATAACACATATCACACAACCATGTAAACGAATAATTCAACTCAAATCTGTATTTTTGTCCCAGTCCAATAAATCCAAAGAAAAGGAAAAGAAAGAAAGCCCGCTGATGTTTCCAACACTCCGATAACAATTCGCTTTTTTAATAAAACAGTGATCTATAGATCTATTAAAGTCCACTATGAATGAGGGAATCCCCGAGACTGTGGTTTTTATTCCAGTATTTCAATACGAGTCGGTTCATCCGGACTGAAGCACTAATAGTATAGCGGATTCCCAGTGCGCGTTCACGAGAAGATCAGGTTCGCGCAGTTTTGCACGTCGTTGCCGCCTGGTGTTGTGGATGTTCTGGGTTTAATCCCAAATTGCTTTTTGTGTGCCCTCCAGCGCCCCATATAGGGTGCAATAGTAATTGTTTTATACCCTATGTAGTGAACTCGATTTAAGAATTTTAAAGGCATTTTAGTTTTAAAGTGCACCATCTGCAGGTGTCGCTGGATTTAGCGATATGATTATTATACCATATCAAACATGCCTTAATATTCTAAACTAGATTATAAAATTATTGCTAGTTTCTAACTAATAACTGTACTGTAATGTTCATTTATTGCTATCATGTTTAATGCTAGTTTGTGGTTATCAGTTACCTTAAATACCACTAATCAAAACTAAATTAACGTATACACTTCTTAATGTAAATATAATATTCTAAAATAAAAAAGTATTTTTATCTAATTAGAGTACACTACCAGTGTAACAGCATTGTGTTTTGGGGTTTTTTTTTTTTTTTACAAAATAACTATATGTGCCAATCGACTCTGATCTAAAAGAGCCGAATCAAAGAGCCGACTCGTTCTTGTTTTCAGCATATTACTTAACTGCAGCTTGTAGAAACAACAAGGTAAAAAAAAAAAAAAAGGAAGACAAAAAAAAAATTAGTCGACTTTGTCTTTTTCTATGACTGAATTGGTTACCAAGGACAAATAAATGGTAGGATGGATATTATTATTATTTAAAAAACATTAGTAAACTGGAGCATTTTTAAAGTTATCTTTTCATAAAGGCAATAATTTAAAAAAATAAATAAAATAAGTTTAACAAGAGCTGTTTTTTGTATTATAGTTGTTTTATTGCATTTTGGGGTTTGGGGTTCTTTAATTAATTACTGATTAGTGTTTCGGATTGTGTTTTATTTAAAACTGAATCTTTCACTAAAAGTTTCTAAGCGATGCAGACTACGTCGCCAAGACAACAGAAAGCCATTATACAAGAACGACGGTTCTAATTGGTTCTTTCCTTTGAGATGCCGTTTCCTGTCGTTTGATGCTAAAATCTGATTGGTTAGTTATTATCGGTCAAACTTTTGCCGTTTGATACTCACGGACTGAAACATGTGATCGCTTAAAGTGTTTATTAGTAGTACAAAGGTAATATTTCTTATATTTACATAAAAAAGTACAATATTGATATGGCTGAATAATATTTCAGGCGGAACAAAAATTATTTGTTATAGAATATGAGCATAGATTCATGTCATAGGTTCACGTCAAATGTTTAAACAGTGGATTTTAATTTAATGCAATGTATAAATGGAAATTAATCAAATTTGTATAGACGTAAGTAACATTTTAATTAATTTAATCTTTGGTCAAACCACATCCTAGCACCAGCAAATGTATTATATGTTGGCATGGCAACCTGGCTGCAGTCACGCTTTAAGTGTGTTGAGAAACAAAATAAAATATTTTAGTATAATATAGTTTATTTCACTTAACTTTATTAAAACACTTTTCATTCATTCATTCATTCATTTATTTGGTAGTTTCTTTCATTCAATCTGTGCACAAGGCAGTGAATTAAGAGTTTTGACTTAAACATGTCTGATTGCTTTTTGTCTTTATTGCAGGCTGATGAAGAAGGAATCAAACAGAGATTAAAAGCAGCAGAGACTCGGCAGGGGCAACTAGGAGACTACAGACCGACAGAATCGGTGGACTATGAAAATGCTGAGCAGGTTGCCTACAGATTTTAAAACCGCACAGGCCAGATGCAAAGTTTATTAGTCTGACTACTGTAACAAGTGGCAGTGGGGAGGCGGTGGCTCAGTGGTTAAGGTGTTGGACTGCTAATTGGAAAATCAGGGTCTGATTCCCAGCACCACCAAGCTGCCACTGCTGGGCCCCTGAGCAAACCCCTGAATGCTCAGTTGTATAAAAGAGATCAATGGATTTTTAAAAAAGTGTGTTCCAATGCCTTTCATGATCGATTACTTACTTTTAATAGCACTTCTGTTAAGTAACTTCATATAGTAGCACAGCATTTCTTCATGGTTTCTTTCAGTGCATTAAGTATTAGCCTATGTCCAAAATAATCATTGTTTAAAACTTTTATTTTAGTTTATAACTGATTACATCACTTTTTCAATTTCCTTTTTTTATTTTTAATAAGCCATAAGTCATAATGTGTCTTCATTAAAATTATTTACTTTTCTTATTTATTTATTTTTTTTAAGGAGGACATAACAGCCGAGTCTCCACAGCTGGATGCGGATAAGCAGCAAAGCCAGCTGAGCTCAGAGGCAGATCAACAGCAGGATTTCCAGTCCGTGCTTAGGCAGCTGCAGAGTGAAAGGAGTGATCTGCTTACACAGGTGGAGCAGCTGTGCCTCACAGGTTCGTCTCTCAGCTGCTTCCTCTCTTTGCTGTGTTATTTGGACAGGGACCAGGTTCAGTAAAATAACACTGAAGAAGTGATTTACATTTACAGCATTAGGCAGACACCCTTATCTAGAGCAACTTTATTTATTTTATTTCATTTATTTTATTTAAGGAATTTAGAGGTTAAAGGCCTTGCTCACAGGACCAACAGTGGTAACTCGGTGGTGCTTAGAATTGAACACACAGTCTTCCGGTTAGCAGTCCAACAACTTAATCACTGAGCCACACCCTACCCCTTATTTCTTATTATATATTGTTCTAACAGATCAGTTCTAAGTGATCGTTGCCTAAACAAGGAAAAAAAATTCAAATTGTATGAGGTAATTTTACTTAAATATCCAAAACATGCTAATGCACCAGAGACTCAAATGTATAAATACACTATATCGCCAAAAGTTTATGGAGACCTGACCATCACAGACATATGTGGTTTTACTTCCCAAACGGTTTTCACCATCATTTGGACACACACAGTTGTCTTTATGTCTTTGTATGTTGTAGCATTGCATTATTCTAATACTGACAGTGTTAAGTGACCTAAACACTCTTGCAGCATCAAATTGTCCCTGTGCACAAAGCCCCTGGGTTCCTTTAAGACATGGTGTGTTCTTATTGGACTGGAAAAATTTCAGTGTTCTGCACAAAACCCTGACCTGGACACGACTGAACATTTTTGTCTGGAATGCCAACTGGACCACGGACCTCTTTACCCGATATTAGTGTCTGATCTCACTAATACTATTGTAGCTAATAAAACACATATCTCAGATTTTAGCTTTAGACATTACTACAAGAGTGAAGCTAAATCTAAAAGCAAAGTAGGGAGTAAATCTAGAACAATCACATATGTCGGTTATGCTCAGATATCCACAAACATGGCAATTTACAAGTAGGCTATCTTAGACAGGGGGTCAAGCTTGTACTTATAGGGGGCAGGGTGGCTCAAATGGTTAAGGTGCTGAGTTGTTAATCTGAAGACCAGAAGCACCTGGGTTCAAGCCCCATCTCTGGCAAGTCAACCACTGTTGGGTCCTTGAGCAAGACCCTTAACCCTTCCTGCTCCAGGGGCGCTGTATCATAGTACTCTGTGCTCTGACCCCAACTTACTAAGATGGGATATGCAAAAAATGCATTTCATTGGCTCTGTACATGCACCTTGCACAATGAATTGAATATACTTATATTGAGGAAAACTTGCTATATGACCAGTAAACAAATTATATAATAACAAGTTATCATTTTATGGGGGAAGTGGTAGCGCAGTGGTTAACTTGTTGGACTTTTAACTTGAGGACCCAGGTTCGACTCCCAGCTCCACCAAGCCACCACTGCTGGGCCCCTGAGCAAGGCCCTTAACCTCCAATTGCTTAGTTGTATAACAAGGAAATATTGTATGTCGCTCTGGATAAGGGCATCTGCCAAATGCTGTAAATGTAAATTTCCAATTTCAGTAAAAGCTACTGGCACACTTTGGTAAAATATCTTGCAGATTATCAAATTTAAACTTTATTGGTCAAATACACAACTATACAAGGTATGACACGCTACAAGTAAAATGCATTTGTCGGCTGTTTAAATAAACTAAATAAAATTATGTGTCTGCGTGTGTGTGCAATTCTGAACAATTATTGTGCAATATATTATGTGCAAGTCCTATGTCTTCCAATGGATTAAAAGCCTAAAGAACCTGTGGGAACAATCTCCCTCATGGATCCACAATGGTTGTTCCTGATCACAACAGAAGGACATGTCCTTGTTGCCATAATTCACAGTATAACCCTAGTCTATGGTATCCTTTAATTGATTAACTTTTAATAAAGGGTGCATTTCTACCTCACACTTTATCTTCCAGAAATCCAGCATGGTTTTTTTAATCAGTGCTGTTTATAGTAAATTTGAGGTTGAATGGATACCAAAACATGATACACTTATTACTCCTTTTTAGAAAGTGCATCGATTACAAACAGCGCAGTAACTGGTGGCTCTTGCTGTCGAAGCTCTGTACGCAGTGTAGAGGAAGCTGAAAGAATGAAGAGTGCCCTGAAATCCCAGCGATCCACCAGTCCTATTTGGCAGCCCCCTGTAAAGGTAACATGAACTGATTTAGTTCTTGTAAAGGTATACCAGCTTTGTTGTTTTGTGGTATGTATGATTTGGTTTTCTGTGCGTCTTACCAGGGAGGGACATATGATTCTGAACTGATGAGAGTGCTGAGAGAAAGGGACGAGATGCAAAGTATGCTGGATAAGTATGATCGCCACCTGTCAGAGATCCAAGCCAACGTTAGGGTGCTGACAGCCGAAAGGGACAAGACCAGAATGCATTATCAGCGGGTAGAGCATGTGAACCAAATTCAAACCTTACAAGCTTCAGCCGTTTTGTGATGCATCTATCACCTTTTGCTAACAATGTTTGCCTTGCTAATGAAATGTTAAAATAAGAGCTAGTATTGACTAATGAATAAATTAATGAAGGGGCGATTGAATGAATTCATTTGAAAGTGATTGCAAAAATATTCATTCATTTGTTCTTGCTGTGTTCAGGCGCAGTCAGAGATCACCGAACTCCGACGGGAGGTGCTGAGATCAAAAGTGTCCAAGGGATCCAAAAACAGTGCAACGGCTCAAAGTATGCTGAAACGCCTGGAGGCAGAAAGAGACGAGGCGAGGTCCAACCTTCACCGCATGAGCACAGAGAGAGACAGCCTGAGAGAAAGACTCAAGGTAGGATATTTAGTGATAGACAGCTGAAAAATGGGCACAACTATAGTACAGAAACATTTTGGATAGGAAGACTAAAAGATAGCCAATGAATAGAAAGCAAGTCTGCAGAGACCCTATAATCAATTTGGCCCCTGATTAAAGTACTGCTTACTAACTGTGTAGCAAGAATATAAAGCAATGGGACTTGCAGTATATTTATTCATTCATCTTCTATACCTGCTTATTTCCTAATTCGGGGTCACGGTGGTCTTCTGGAGTCTATCCCAGCCTTCTCTGAAAGGGCGAAAGGAGGGGTACACCCTGGACAGATCGCCAGTCTATCATAGGGCCACACACACTCTCACACTCCCTCCTATGGGCAATTTATCAATTTAACATACATGTATTTGGATGGTGGGAGGAAACTGGAGTACCCCCACACAAGCAGAGGGAGAACATGCAGAAAGGCACAAAAATTAGGGAATAAGTGGCCATAGAAGATGAATGAATGTATTTGCAAGTCCCCTGCTCGGTAATAGAACCCTGGCCTGCTTGCTGTGAGGCAACAGTGCTAACCACTAATCCACCATGCTGCCCTTATGCAGATATAGAAAACAATTTTTTTAAATTACTGATACACCACAGCCAGCGATCAATTTGTGGTCCCGTTATCACTTTTTTCTCTGAAATATTTGGAAACTTGTTATCAATTTCACAGCATAAGACATTTTCTAAACGAACCCTCATATCATATTAGCAACCGACAGCTCACTATCACATTACTTTAAAGTAGTGTTTAGTAATATATTTTAAGATAATTAAAGACATGCACTTTTTCCCCACTTTCCACAGCAAAGCTCAAGTCCAAGTTCATACTTCTAATTTTCTAAAGGCTACAAATAAGGGGAAAGTGGTGGCTCATGGTTAAATATAAAATAAATAAATATTCAACTTCATTGTGCAAGGTACATGTACAGAGCCAATGAAATGCATTTTTTGCATGTCAGAGCGCAGTGTCGGGTATGATATAGCGCCCATGGAGCAGGAAGGGTTAAGGGTCTTGCTCAAGGACACAACCTGTTTCTCAGGTTTTTCTAGTCTTCAGATCAGCAATTTAGCACCTTAACCATTTGAGCCACCACTGCCCCTAAGGTCTTGGACTACCAACCTGAAGATTGTGGGTTCAATTTTCAGCTCCACCAAGCTACCACTGTTTGGGCCCCGGAGCAAGGCCCTTAATTGCTTAGTTGTGTAAATGAGATAAATGTAAGTCGCTCTGGATAAGGACGTCTGCCAAATGCTGTACATGTCAATAAGATTTTGGACATGTTGCTTGTTCTGGGCTTTTACTGTAAAGAATAGATACATAAATAAATAGCTGTATACATGTTATGTGTAGGTTAATTTCCAGTCTGTGTATATGTGACTGTGCATATATAGTGTTTCCAAAAATGGAATATTTTCCTATGTGTCGTTTCAGATCTCTCAGGAGACGGCGATTAGTGAGAGAGCTCACCTGGAGCAGAAGGTGGAAGACCTGCAGAATGCTCTACTGACAGTAAGAAGTGTTTTAACATCCAAATATTCAGACGTTTTTAGCTGAGTTTAGGTCAGTGCACGAGTTTGATAGCAAAACCTTTATGTCCGGATTTGAGACCAGATTAACCTTGTAAACTGAATATTATAGCAGGTGACTGAAGAACTCCAGCATAAATCACATACACAGCTGACATCCGGCTGGCTTTCACAAGAAATGTGATTAAATTGTGGAGAAGACAGACATCATATGACTCTATGGTCACATTTTTATGGATAAACACAGTTTTTTTTTGACCCAACATTTGGTTAAAGGACAAAAACAGCGACTGATCATTACACACAAGGCCTAGATAAACTGTCAATCATCTTCCCGTTTTATTTAATTATGGTAGCTCAAGGGTGAGAGTGCTAAAGTAATAGATTGAAGTGTTAGCTGAGTGGTTAAAGTGTTGGAGTGATGGACTGTTTATCAGACGTTTGTGGTTTAATTCACACAACCACCAAGCTGCCACTGCTGGGCCCCTAAGCAAGGCCCTTTACCCTCAGCTGCTCAGCTGTATAAAAAATTTGATACTTGGTAATGCAATCTAAAAATACTATTACTGGAGCAATCAATTCATCACAAAGTTATACATTTAACGCAAGCCTGTGAAGGTGCTTCGTTATCTCCGCATTAAGTCTTTAAAGGTCTTTTAACTGTGTTGGGAAAATAGGTTTCTTAAAATATTTGCTATCTGATGTTTGTGCACAGTTGGAGGAGGAGCGAGCTGAGCAAAAGAGCAGACAGGCACAGAAGATAGAGGCCATGATAGGTCTAGAGGAGCAGGTGAACACACTGAGCCGAAAGCTCGCTGTCACTGATGGGGAACTCAACTGCCTTAAGAATGAATGCAGCATGCTCAGGTCGGCAAAACACACTGTGGAAAAAGAGCAAAAAAAAAATCATGCTTTATTAACCATTATAGTTTTTATTAAATACAACAAACCATAACAACTGCATTGTTTAGATGTCTGTCAGTGATCTGTAAGTGCTGATTAATCTGACTAATGAAAACACAATTTATCACTACGTTAATAATAATGTTGTATTTTAGCCAATTTATAAGCATCTATTAAAAATTATATTGGCCCCAAACTATAAGTTTATCCACAAACGTAACAACATTTGGATTATATATTATATATTGATTATATATCCTTTGAGTAACATTTTCTTGACCTTGCTCTTTTGGCAGGCTTTCTAACACTCAGACAGAGAACACTCTGAGTGAGACTCAAAAGCGTCTGATAAACAGGATGGAAGATCTGCAGCGAGTGCAGAAAAAAAATCAACAACTAGATGAAAGGAATGGTAAGAGTTTTATAAGGTACAATACAATGTTTTAAAATTAATCGCAAATCAATCTATTATTTAATCGTTCAATCAATCAGTTAAACTACTGTATTTATTGTAGACTCTAAAATATTAAGCTTAATCTGTGGTTTATGATATTATGCCAACATTAAGTTAATAGCAAGTCTAAGGTACCTACAGTAAAGGGGAAAAAAAAGATTTGGTTCCCTGCTGATTTTGTATGTTTGCCCACTGACAAAGAAATGATCAGTCTTTATGTTTAATAGTAGATTTATTCTAGCAGTGAGAGACAGAATAACACATTTCAATAAGAGGAATAAATTGATTTGAATTTTAATGAGTAAAATAATTATTTGATCCCTTCACAAAACAGGACTTAGTACTTGGTGGCAAAACCCTTGTGTCAGGACTCGGTCAGGCTTGCCAGGTGCAATGCCCGTCCGGGCCAACAGAGGGCAACTGTGACTTTTCTCCTCCCATGTTGTAGACCATGTGCTCCATGTTTGTTTATGTTATCTTGTCATTAGTTGATTGTTCCCTCATGAGTTGTGTATTTATACCCCTGTGCATCACTGTGTCTTGGTCTTGCTTTGTCGCTTGTCACAGTCAATGTTATTATCCACTGGTCTATGCTAATAAGCAGCTAATATTTATGTCCATGTTTTCAGGTGTTTCTAGGGTTTTTTTTATTGTTACTTACCTTAGCTTAGTTCATTTTTTTGTTTTTGACGCTCTTTGTTTTGTTTGGTGTTTTACTTTTTATTTCTGTAAATACACTAGATAGATAAATACACTGCATCCTTTCCAGTATCCCGACTCGTTACAGAAAGCAAGACCTCCCAGTAAATACAGTCAGAACCACCCACCCCACCCCTCCACCCCCATTCCTCTTGCCTTGCCAAGTCTACAGTTCTTTTGTGTTTCTTCTATTAGCAAATAATAGCACCTACCGTTGTCACCTTCTCACCAAGCTGATTGGCAGTTGTTTTGTAGACCATTCCAGCCTTGGGGGTAGGTCTAGAATCTCGTCCCTGTCATCCATGGACAGCTTTGGTCATTAACTTCTTTTCTTTGTCAGTGGCCAAATGTACAAAATCAGCAAGGAATTAAAGAATTTTTTTCTAAATTCCTAAATCAGAACTATAATTAGTTGGTTAGTTTTAAGGCACCTAGAATGGAAAGGCTGTGTAGAAATATCAATAAAGATTCCTACGAAAATTAAAAAATTGACACAATGGGCATATTACTGACAGTGTGTGTGTGTGTGTGTGTGTGTGTAGATTCTTTGCTAAAGGAAATAACGGTTCTCAAAGAGCAGCTGAGAGGGCTGCAGAACACTGTCTCTGAAATAAACCAGCACAGAGATACTCTACAGGAACAGCTGGAGAGAAAGAATGACCTGCTCCGCTCTGCTAACAAACAGCTGGATGACAAGGTAAACACACGTCGCTGCATGAACACACACAAATATCAGAACCTGTTATAGTAACATAGGTAACAACACACTTATAACTAAATTCTTAATTCTAATTGGAGTAAATGCACTGGCAGTAATGCTAGCTTTAATTCATACCAGGTTTACAGTAGTATTCTGATTTTTATTATTTTTATAACAACCGATCATTCCGAAGGAATTGTATAATGGAAATGGATTAAAAACGTGTGTAATTACCATGAAATAGTTTTCTCACCCATATCCAATCACTGATGGTTGATGTCACTCATGTAACTGGTAGTCGACAGCTCTCTCTGAAAACAAACGATTTAGGGTCGTCTGGGGTCATGCTGTGATTTGACCTATCTGTGAATGTAGCATTGAAGTTATTCACTTATATTTCTCTGCTTCCAGGAAAACTCCATCCACAATATGAACCTACAGATCGAAGATTTGCAACATACTGTAGAGTAAGTGTATACTTTATACTGTAGCATTACAATTTTTCTTCACTGGAACTAAAAGAAAACCCCAAACACTGTCCCAGCATGTGGTGGCCCAAAGCCCCCTGAGCACCATGCGGACATGTGTTATGATTGGATTAATAATAAATATCTTTTGGATGTACTAGAACTCCGACTGCACCACAGACTTCCTCACCTGACATGATTTATTTATAGTGCCTGATCTCACTAATACTACTGTAGCTGAATAAACACATTCAAGCTACAAACTGTAGTGGAAAGTCTTATTGAAAAAATAGAGCCTAATCTAACAGCTAAATTGGGACTTTTGGCAATAAATTGTATAAATTATATATTTCCTTATATTTTAAAAGGCAGTGAGCTTTTTTAGAGTTATAATTTAGTACCACAACATATTTTATAATACAGAAACAAAAGTGATCTGATTTATTGTATTCTTTAGCACAATGCTATACGGTCTTTATCCGGTTGGGTTTTTAAGTTCAAACTTTCCTTAACACATTCCTAAGAAAATAAGTTTCTAATAATGATTTGCTTTATTCTAAATGGCAGGTCTGTCTTTTGTATTCAATATAGGATGATCCCGCTGTACTGTACCTCATTTATTTTATACTAGTATTAGTATAAATATTAGTAATATTAGTAGATTTGTGTCTGTGTGTGTGCCTGGTTGTGTACTTTGCCTCTATGTCAATGTCATAAGCTATAATTTCCCAAAGTGTTCTTATATTGATTCTTATTTTGCATGAATTATGACTCTAGAGCCATGAAGGGGGCAGTAGGCAGCAGGGATCGGGAGCTGGACATGATCCGGAGGAAGCTGTTGGACTCAGGAGATGAGCTGAATGCTGTACTGAAGCTTAAAGATGCTACGCTGACAGATAACATGCAGCTCAGGGATGAGCTAGACCGAGTGTGTTTAGACAACAAGGTCAGCGATTCGTTTCTGTAAGGAGATGATTGATAAAAAATTTTTGGTAGGAGTCAATGCTTTGTAACTCCCATGGATAAAGACAAGACAGAGAGACAGAGATAAAGCTGTATTAATTGATAGCTAGCTAGACAGACAGACAAACAGAGACAAACAGACAGACAGAGATCAAGCTATATCAGTTCATAGATAGATAGACAGACAGACAGAGATACAGCTGTATCAGTTTATAGACAGACAGACAGACAGGTTCAAAAGATTGGAAAATTCATAGTAAAAAAGCTCACACACAACACACATGAATAAATAAAAAGACGACTGAATGAACGAAAGAATGGATGAATATTAACCCATCTATTCTCTTTATTTTAGGCTTCGCAGTTCAAATTAGATGAGGCCACTCGTGAGATTGAAGTATTGCAGAGAAAAGTGCAAAATTATGTGTCTGACATCTCCAGTATTGAAGATCTTTTATCCTCTAAGGTATTATACACAACTTTTTGCAAAGGTTGGGACCATTTCAGGGGTTAGAGCTGCATTACACGCTAAAAACATCACTTCCTGATCCAAAGATATGCATAGGGGTTCGAACACTGGAGCAGCTCACACTCTGATGTGTCTTAACTATAGCGATGTTTTTTTAGCAGGAGAGAGAGTGTAAGGAGCTGCAGGAATGTCGCCTGGAGCTCCGAACCTCAGATTCAGAGAAACGCAGACTCAGGGACAGAGTAGACAGTCTGGAGAGCAGTTTGCAGGAGGTAAGAGAACTACACACTCAAAATGTGCCCATATTACATGTTTTCTTCAATTATACAGTAACTATTTTTTTTTAACATGGTTCATACAATAGCAGTGAGAAATTCTCAAATCTGATTATTAATGTTTTTACTTTTACATCATATTGTTTTTATAAAAACTCTCTCTCTCTCTCTCTCTCTCTCTCTCTCTTTCTCTCTCTCTCTTTTGCAGGCACTTAGTAGTGAGCAAAACTGCAGTGCCGAGCTCAAACAGCTGAAATCCCTACTCGAGAAACAGGAAAAAGAGCTGAGGGAGGTGCAATGTAAACACTTACAAACACAAAACGACTGGGAGAAAACCCGTGATCTCTGTGCCAAACTGGACACTGGAAAAGAAGCGGTGTGTGGTGTCGCTCTCAGAACATTTAACTGGGTTTCATTTTCTCAAAACTATAGCAGAACTTCAATTATTGTTAGGTGCTACTTCTATACACACACTCTGAAGAATACACAGGGAATTTTTAATACTGTAACTTTAATAAATTTTAACTAATTTTAAATATATAAATATGATGTGATGTAATGTAATATATTGCAACATAATATATTGTAATATTAATTGGTCTCAAAACTGTGAATTATAAGATGCATTTAGTTATTTTTTCAATATCATTGATTACAATTGTAACAATTAATTTATAGGGTTATTTGTATAAATAATTGTTGATTGTGTAAATAATTAATTATTGTGATGAAATCATAAACATAGTAAATGCCAGTATATTTTGTGTGTGTGTATATTTATGTGTGTGTGTGTGTGTGTGCGTGTGCACGCATCAGGTCCAGCAAGAGCTGGAGTCATGCCGCTCCGTGCTGGAGCTCCTGAGGAAGCAGCTAGCAATCGAGCGAGAGAAAGAGTTACACAAAAAGCTTAGCTCTCAGGAAAGGCTGGTCGAGATCCAGCTGCTCCGGGACAAACTCGCTGTAGCTGACAGCAAGGCGTGAGTACAAGTTCACACACTAAAATCCATGCACATATTTAAAAATAATGCACATTCTCCTGCCCAAACTACCCATCCAGTGTCACTCTGAGGAGCATGGGTTTAGTTTTGAGTCTGTTTTCTTGCACTGTTTCCTCTGATTTGATCATTAGGGATGCGAGACTAGTTGACAATGATTTGTTTCTGTAGGTTCTTTATTTTTATGATGTCTCTTTAAATAATCTATTGTATACAAGGCAGCCCAAACATCTGTGCTTAATAAAGACAGCAGTATACAAATAACTTTTCTTTTGTACGATTTGTGTGTAATAAATGCAGTCTAAGGTGGGCTCTGTGTGGAGACGTTTAAAGAAGTAGTGTAAAAAGCCCCGAGCAATTACAACCTAAAACCGGCTTGCTGGTCTGTCAAGGATTATGAAGAAACTGACACAGACACACACACAATTCTCCCTCTCTCTTCTGTCTCTGTCTGTTTGTCTGCTTGTCTGTCTATCTGTCTGTCTACACATCAGCTAGTTCCACAGAAGTTTTAACATTTTTACTCATATTACCCAACTATGGCTGTCACCATGGTGTAGTGGGTTAAGGCGCTGGCCCCACATGCACTCCAGCGACCCGGGCAAATGCCCCAAAAATATCTTTAAATACATTTCAATTAAATAAATAAATATTAATATTTGATTTTTATTTGGTCCAAACTCTTCAACTTTAAAAAAGATTATAATATTGCCTGAATTTGTACTTATTAGTCCAGTCATTAGACATTCTGAGCGTTGAAAATAACATTTTGTTTAATGTTTTAAAAACATATTTGTTCTTATATTGAATAAAATATGTCTTCTTAACCAAACCCAAGCAAGAATATTAGGAGTATCTATTTTAGTATCTATTTCCATTTCCAGATATCTATTTAGTATCTATTTCCTCAACCCCATCCCCAAAAATTGCCCATCTGGGATATCTGTCTGCCCAGTCTTCTATGGATGGTCTCTTTAAAAGTTTATATACTGTTTTGTTGTACTATTTTGTACCGTCCCAGGAGCACTCAGAGCAGAGAAATGGCTCAGTTAAGGACTCGCTCCACTTTGTTAGAAGCTGATCTTGAAGCCACACGGAGACAGCTGAACACAGAACGAGACGAGAGGTAACTTTTAGTGTTTTATAACAAATCAATAACTTGCCTTAAATTTACGCTTTCATAAAAATTACTTTTTGGAGAAGTAATCCAGTTACTTGAACCACTTTGAGGTAAACGCTATATTATTATACTATATTAATAGCTTAAAATGTTTTATTGCCCTTTATAACAGGGATTTGCTAATAAGTTTTTTTAATGCATTTCATACATTTTAGCATTTTGTAGTATGTAAAGTCTTTTATTGTGGAACATCCCAAAGACAGATTCCAGTTATATCCAGGTTTTTACACATTTAATTTTTTTAGCCAAATCTTTTTTTGTCTCTTTTTTGAATCAAACAATACAAATTTCACAATATGTCACATTTTTATATATACTGATAACTTCAAAAAAATTAAAGCACATGTAAAGAATCCACTGGGGCGAGTAATAGTTTTGAACCCAAAGGTGCAGTTTATTTACAACATTGAACCAAACAATAAACATAAACTAACCTACATGTGACTTGACTTAGTTTTATTAAGCTTATCTTAGCTTGAGCATTAGCACAAACATCAAGAAAACAACAAACATGAACTTGACTATAAAGAAATTAGCTTGGCATAAACTCACAACAGCGGTACCGGGACACAACCGAAATTATCAACAAAGGAAAACACAAGGGCTATAAACATACAAGGCTGACCAATGAGAACAGGACACATAGACAAGGGGATCAAATGACAAAAAGCACATAAGAAACAAAGATCACGTGACACAGGACAAGACAGGAAGTAAAAAAAAGGCAGTAACATAAACAACATAAACTCGAGACATAAAATGATAAATGATAAACTAAAACAAGAGACAAGATCAGAACATAAAACATGAAACAGACAAAATATAAACATAAAACTATATCAAACATGGAACAAGATAAACATAAAGCATTATCAGACATGAAATATAAACATGAAACAAAACATTATCGAACATGAAATATAAACATAAAACACGAAACAACATAAACATGAAACATAAAACATTATCAAACATGAAACAAGATAAACATGAAACATAAACGTGAAACATTATCAAACATGAAACATAAACATGAAACATTATCAAACATGAAACATAAACATGAAACATTATCAAAAATAAAATATAAACAAAACATGAAACATTATTAAACATAAAATATGAACCTAAAACAAGATAAACATAAAACATAACTATATAAAACATAATATAAACATGAAATAAGAACAAAACGTAAACATGAAACATGACATGAACTTGAAACAGAACATGAAAAAAGAAACACAATCATTACACACTGTTTAGCAGTAAGAAGACTAAGGTAAACGAGAATATTTGCTCTTAAATGTAAATGTACATTAACAATAGCATCGTAAAATGTAAAAAAAAAAAGTATAAACACAACATTGCCATGTCACACAGGAATTAAGTTCAGATTAGGTTTTAAGATGCAATTTGTTGACTCATTCATTTCACTATCTCCAACATCTTTACTTCCTGAATCCTGTTTCATCTCCACTGCTCTGTGTGTGTTGTTCTCCCCTAGTTGATCTCTCACTTTTTCCCTCAGGGAACGTGCGGTAACGGAGCTGCGCAGGCTTGGACTCTCCTCTCCTTTTTCCTCTCCGATCTTGTCCTCCACACTGCGTACTCCTCCATCTCCTGTTCATCGCTCCGTCAGCTCTTTTACATCCTATTCACCCGAGCATTTACGTCACACAACCCCTGAGCACCTGTCGCTGAGACGCTCACCTGACAGGTTTGTGTAGCTCGCAACGTCATTAAAGCTCAACAGAAATACACCCATGTGCTCTGTTTACTCTCAAACAATAAACGTCTTTCTTTTAATATATATTTAGACACAAATATAATAGTTGAACTCCAGACGCCTGTTTAAATATCCATGCATATATAAAAGCATTTAACTTAATATGTACCTGTTTAAATAACCATGCTGGATTTAGATGATTAACATAATTATGTGATTTACTTTAACGTTAATTAACAGCTTATTAATATTTTACAGGTGTGTGACATTTAGAGACGAGTATGACTGAGCAGACAGGACTGGACGGCCCTTCAATTGTACTGTGAAATGGCTATGTGCCTGCTTCATCAAATAAAGCATTTTATAATTAAATTAATTTTAATCTGAGCCACTTTTAAGGATATATTAGCTGAGAATATCTATCAATAATTCATATCCGAATGGAGACATTGTTTTGATTCAACGGTGCTGATTTGTTCCACATTTTTCCACCTTATAAATAAAAAAATTGTTAAGTTTTGCTGGCATGAAATCTGTAGTTAATATGTGTTCTTAATTACTCATTATTAAATCTGGAGAAATTCAAAAACTTAATAAAAACTTGAAATTTACACTATGCATTAGGTCTTAAAAGTGTTTTAAAGAATATTTAGAACTAAAACCAAACCATGTCGAGTCTAAAAAAAAAACATTTTTAATTAAAAATCTAACCTAAACTTTTGGGTCATCTTGAACAGCACTTTGCTCGCTGGACAGAGACATGTGACTTTTGAATGGCAGGAAATTTGACCAATGGTTGTGTGAGACAGATAAAGGGGGCGTGTCTTAGCGTCGCGTGAGAGACCGTTCAGAGCGTTGTTACACCTGCGGAACAGAGATGGTTGCGCGTCGCCCCGCTTCAGGTAAGAGAGCAGTTCTTTCTCCTGTCCTAAAACGAAAGCACAGGTTTACTTTATACAGAAATAAAATAATTGTTATAACGTATTATAAAGGTGGTAACAGTCATTAAATCTATGCATAATTATTCTTAAAAATAAAATGCGTCGTAAAGAATAAAGTAAATACTGTATAATAATAATGGCGTGTTGTGTCTCAGCTTATAAATCTATTCTGCACTTAAAATAAACTGTTTAAAAGATAAATGATTAAAAAGGCCTTAAAGTTCTTAATAATAATAATAATAATAATAATAAAACCGGTTTAGGCGTTGGATTGTTAACCGGAAGATTGTGGGTTCGATTCCCAGCACCACCAAGTTACCAATGCTGGGCTCCTGAGCAAGGCCCTTAACCCCCAAATGCACAGTTGTATATATGTAAGTTGATCTGAATGAGGGCGTCTGCCAAATGCTGTAAATGTAAATACAGTGTGACCTCAACTGACTCTGTTAATCTTCGTCAAATAAAATTATCATTTATTTTATACTCTTAATAATTTTGGACTCAACAGGGAACTACTTTATACCTCAGAAGTTGTTATAAATAAAATATGGATTGTAAAATTGACTATAAGGTCAAATTTAGGATTAAGTTTTGGTGTGAATAATTGGATGTCCTAACTTTATTTCAGATTAAATGAATTAAGGCACATTACAATTACGCCAGGAATGGATTATAATTTGGATTGAATAAGGATAAGAGGTAAAAAATAAGGATTGTCCTAAAAAGTGAACTTAAAGCTTGAGAAACTGCGAATCTGAGATGTATTATTGCTTAATGCAGTTGTGAATTATGCTGCGTTAACCTGAGATCTTTAACTTGCCTCCAGTTGTTTTCCTGTTATTAACAATCTAAAAATAAAAAATTAAGACCGGAGAGTAATTTTAAAAGATTATTTAAATAATAATTTGAAACGAAGAAAAAAAAAGGATTTTTAATAAATGTATGTGCACTGATATTTGTGTTGGAATTTATTTTAGTTTATTTTATTTACATTTGGCAGACGTCCTTATCCAGAGCGACTTACATTTATCTCTTTTATACAACTAAGCAATTGGGGATTGATGGCCTTGCTCAGGGGCCCAACAGTGACAACTTAATGGTGCTGAGAATCGAACCCTGATCTTCCAGTGAGCAGCCCAACACCTTAACCACTGTGCTACCACTTCCCCTAATTTTAGCCACAACTCTTTGTCTAAAAATCTCACATGTGCCTCCTGTTACTCGAATAAAGGGAAACTTTGCTTATTAATGCAGTCTAAACGGCACATGGTTGAGGTTAAAGATGCAGTTCTGGTGCATGTGTAGGAGATTTTAAAGTTAATCTGTACCAGAGCGATTGGGAAACTCATTGGGATTTTTGTATATGTTTGAAAGGCTGTAAACTGTTTTTTGTTTTGTTTTTTCCACCAACATTCAGCGCTATTTATGTTTTAAGCAGGACAATCAATATGTTTAGGACAATATGTACAAAACAAGACCTGGATATTGGATGTCTGTTAAGGGGTGTGATCAGACACTTATCCAATGAGACGAGACGAGACACGAGACTGGGTTCATGAGAACGAGACGAGACAAATTTATTTTTTTTAAATTGACAATGATGAAATAGAGGGAAAAAACCGTCTTTTATTCAACTGAAAATCACAAAATGCATTTTAAAAAATCAACTTGTTGAATTTCTATTTGAATGATTTATACACAGTAATTAATAACATATAAAAACTGTGCAAAATTTTTGCCACAAACCTTTTTGCAACCTCCGTTATACATTATTCTTGGTGGACATCCTTTCATTTGTGTTTGTCTGGCTAAAGATTTTCATCAGCATCGCATCTGATGTTTGCAGCCTTACAATGCAGCTGGAGAAAAAAATCTCCTAGGGTGGTGCGTCCATCACCTGCAACAAATAACTGGGGTGTCCTCTCAAGCGCCATTTATGGCATCTAACAGAGACATCTGATTTTGTATTTGATGGTCGTATACTGTCCACTTCCATGCTGATAAAACTTACACAGTAGGGTGGAAGCGACTCCATTATAATCTTTTCATGTGCAGCGAACCATTCCCTAACAATGTTGGTTTGGTGGAAGCTGACCTTATCTCAGACAATAACATAAGCTGCCAGATCTGGTCAAAGTGCAATTCGGCTGGAATACGTCTGGAATTCGTCAGTTTGAAGCGTGTTTGGGAAGGCCAGAGGATGTTGGGTGTTATAGAGTCCAGTGTGTGGAATATGTGTGTATTCTCCAAAATGGCAGCACACATTGTTATATCGGTTCTACATTGATCCAATGCACCAATTTTGGCTTCTTATTCTTACACATCTTCATTCTATTGCACTTTTATCTGCTGTTTATTGCTGTGAGAGCCTGAAGTTTTAAAAATTGCTAGTGAATGCGCTACAGGCAACCTGCGTATATATTCTTTTAAACTTGATTGTCTGATTGCATGTATTACTTTTAATGCAAACTTAGGCGGAAGACATTACATACTTTCCATTTTGTAGATATTCATAGAATATAATGTACATTCATGCTTGAGATATGTGGAGAAATGAATGGATCATTTTTCATGCAGTGGCTCACACAACGGAAGAATGTTTTGAAGAGACTGTAAATGTATTTATTTATCACATGGACTATACAGCACAGTGAAATTTGTTTCTTCAGATATCCCATCCTAGTAAGTTGGGGTCAGAGCACAGGGTCAGCTGTGATACAGCATTCCAAGAGCAGAAAGGGTCTTGCTCAAGGACCCAACAGTGGTAGACTGGCAGCGGAGGAGCTTGAACCCAGGACTTCCTGGCCTTAATCAGGTTTACAGTTTCACTGAGAATTAGCTTTGATCAACAAGCTATATGCTATTAGCAATTGCGACAAATGTTGAGAATTGGACTTACTCTTTTGCACACATGCCAAAACACATGAAAGCAATAAGAACTTCCAGTCTGATGTGAAACAGAATCTCAGGGACATGTTCAGGGATCTATAAGAACTCTCATTTAAGAAACAAGCAAAACAATTGAGAAAAACTGCAATGATCGCAAATGAGACTGTGCTGTACAAAAAAAAAAACATTGCTATTTTATATTACTTTAAAGAGCGATTACACAAGAAACACGTTATACAAGAAAATCATAATCTACATCCAATGAAACCATAGCTGATTGGCTTAGAATATTTTAATTTGCATGAATAAAGTTATTTAAAGGAAAAAAACAGATGTAAAAAAGGGTGCGGTGGTGGGGGTCATGGGACCGGAAGGGGCCCTAGCCCGAATCGAACCTGGGTCACCCGGAGCACAACAGCTACGACACAGCTCCAGCCATTAGTTTGCATGGTTTTGCATATACATAAACATATATAGCTTATGAATCTTTGATACAAATAATTTTATATCTAAGCACTTAAATTTGTAATAAATTGTTTTAAATGAGTTATTAAATGAAAGAAAAAAACACTGTTTAAAAGAAGGACAGACTGTGACAGACTAGGGTGTAGTTTGGTTTTGTTTTTCACTGCATCGTCTTGTAATTCTGTGCTAGGCTGTTAAAGACACCAATAAAGGACATAATTAAAATTAAGAAAAACTTTACTAGGTGTGACTAGTTTGGTGTCCACAATCACTCGAGTCAAAACAATTTTTTACATTTTTCTATGTGAAATATTTCACCTTGTGTTTTTAAACAAAACTTCTAGTCTTATAGATGTTATAGTAACTTATATCATCTATATATATATATATATATATATATATATATATATATATATATGTAGGAGGTGAAAATTATAGGCTTTTTTAGGTCTGTGATCTATACTTAAGCCTCAGTTTTAATCAAAAGTTGAAGCACTTTCTGATTTAGTGATTTTTTTTGATCAAGTGTTGCCTCACAACCTTGATTAAGTGCAACACTTCCCCGAAATCTGTTTACTGTCTGTTTAGACGACATCCTTTCTCATTTATAGGTCCCTTTAAAGTAGTGTTTGCTAAGCAAATACATGCAAATGAAACTTTAATCAGTTAAAACAAATCGTATATTGTTCTTGACCAAGATTAGAGGATATCTAGTGCAGACTCTGATTAGATTCTGATTACATAATCTAGCAGTTCAAGTACAATATATTGCTGTATGTTTGTGGAGCTTCACACCTGATATCACAACCATTCCAGTAAAAACTTTCTCCTTTACATTAATACTACCCTTTATTATTCAGGGTATGTGTTCTCCTGGATTTCGAGGTTTGAGGTCTGAGGACAGGTAGGAAAGTAAGAGGGCCAGATGTGCTGTTCTATTTGTCTTAAAGGTCTTCCTTATATCCAGTCTGAAATTGTCTGAATTGTCTGAAATCGTAGTTGCTTTCAGTCCTGGAGATTCTGATGCTCTGACACTGGAGCCGAAATGAGAAAATTCCCACATACCTGTGTGTTATAATTAATTAGGGATCATTTTATAGTTGGTGAAACAGGCTTAAACGAAACACTATTAAATCTGGGAACAGTAATCGAACTAGGCTGAGCAAATAATGTTGACAACTGACATTCACCGGGATGAAATGTTAAAGCATTGAAAGGTGGATTATGCCAAAGTGTTTCTTAAAAAGGAGCTAAAGTGAGCAAATAAAGCCTTCTTTATTATACATACATAATAAAAGAGAGAGAGAGGGAGAGAGAGAGCAGACTGAGATAGGTGACAGTTAATAGATATCCAAAGGTCAGTTAACAAGAAGGAAAACTTTACGGGATTACTAAGGAACAGTAAAAGCATCTGCAATAACAGTGTTAATGATCGAACTGCTATCTGAGCTCACAGGCTGAGTGTTTAAAGCAAAGCGGTTTATTAGTCGTTCAGTTAAAAGGAAATTTCACCATGTTGGAAAAGCAGCTTTCTGATCAAACAATACCAGTAGATTTACACTGAAACGTGCGCACACACTTACTCAAAGAAGGCTTTTTATTATTTTAGCTGTTTCTCTAAGCAGGATCTAAAAAAAAAAGTTTGGATAAAATAGAATTTATTTTTAGCGGGAAAAATACCTTTCATTTTAGGCAAGGCAACGATATTTATATAGCACATTGCATACACAGTGGTGATTAATTAATTTAAAGTGGTTTATATAGAGAGAAATTAAAATTGTCATAAAAAAACGCGACAGTAAAAACAGAGAAATAAAAAAGAAAGATTTAAGAATCGCTTTAAAATGAATGAAAACAATTAATAAAATGATTATAGTCAGTTGTGACGTATCACAGTGCTTATTCAGTGAAGGCACAACTAAACAGAGTCTGGGTTTAAAGATGGCTACTGATGTAACACATCTTATCTCTTCTGGTAGCTGGTTCCAACTGCGGGCTGCGGAATAGCTTAAAGCAGATTCCGCTTGTTTGGACTGAACCCTTGATATATCTAATTGACTTGATTTTAATGATCTGAGTGATCTGATTGGTTTAATTCAGTGAGAATATCTGATGTATTTAGTCTGCTTTAGGAGAACGCCCTGCAAATCCTGTTTAATTGATTAAATCGAAGGCAGCACAGTGATTTGGTGGTTAGCATTGTAGTCTCACAACAGGAAGGGCTTAGGTTTATATCCCCAGCAGGAGTCTTTTTGTGTGGAGTTTGCATGTTCTCCCCGTGCTTGTGCGGGTTTACTCTGAGTACTTCAGTTCCTTCTTACACTGCAGAAACGTGTATGTTACATTGATTGGTGATTCTAAATTGCCTTGAGTGTGGTTGTTTGACTGTATGTGTCCCTGTGATGGACTGGCAATCTGTCCCGGGTATAACCCCTGCCTTTCACCCAATAAGAGCTGAGATAGACTCCAGCAGATCCCCGTGACCCTGATTAGGAATAAGTGGGTACCCTGGGTCATGATAAACCTCAAAATGTTAATGTGAATAGATTTTGTAAAAAAATAAATAAATAATAAAAAAAATAATAATAAATATAATATATATATATATATATATATATATATATATATATATATATATATATATATATATCGTGAATAAGGTTACATCGGTGGCTGGGTGTTGCAGAAAAAAACCCACTGATATTTTATATAGATTTTAAGTTTAGTCATAGAAGGGAGTCATCCAATCTGCAGGCCCCCCAACAGCCCCGATGACATACACCCACCACCACCACCTACCTTCCACCGGTCAGCTCTCTGTATGGGTCTTAATTTAAAATTTAAATTTGTAGAAATGTCTTTGGATGAATTTTGGCTGCATATAGTACACGAATACCCATTAATCTTAGAAGGTGCTGTTAGTTTAATTGGTTTGGAGTACCATGAAGAAAAAAAGCACAGGGGTGCCATGCTTTCAACATGTTCGGGAACCACTGGGTTGAATGGATGTCAATTGGGATACGCATGTTCCATCGTGTCTTTTTCCTGAATTATTATTGGGACTACTAATAATTGCTCCTCAATAGACTTCTCATCAATAGACATTTTTTTCGACACAATTTATTGTTAAATCTTAAGACTGATGCTTGTGAAAATTCCAGAAGATCAGCAGTTTCTGATGTACACCAAGAGTCATGCCATGGTCAAAGTACTGTACCTAAGATCAGTCTTTTTCTCTATTATGATGGTTAATGTAATCATTAACCAAAGCTCTTGGCTTGTTTTAGTGTAATTTCCTGAATTGCATCACTGTGAACTGGATTGACGGATTGTAAATAAGATGCTTTTCGTAAAACACATGTAAAAGAGTATTTGGCGTTAAAAACTTCCGCCAGTGCAAAAGTCGAAGCTTTCTTATATTATATTATATAACTATCGTACATGCCTGTGTGTGTGCCCGTGTGGTGTTATTTTAGTGAATAAATGGACCTGCTTCCTCCCTGAACAGATAATGTTACTTGAGTGTAAGGCAGCCCTGAATTAAAGCATTCATAGGAGTTTGTGCCAGAGAAGAGGATGAAAGGAAGAGTCTGAAAAGAACAGAACAACCCGGACAGCTGAATGAAATGAGTCTATTTCAAACAGCATTGTGGTGTGTGAGTAATATGATAGTTAATCATCGAATGTAAATGCTATATTCTGTACAGTACAGTACTGTAATTACAGACATATCAAGATTTCCCCTTTCGTAGGTAAATTGGTGTTCTTTCGTATATTTGAACAGCTGTCCTTAAATCCATAAAGGTCAATAAATACCGAATGTCATGTGACGTGTAATCAACAACAACCTGAACCGAGTAAAGGAGTTTCCTTGTACTCTAAACACCCGATCCATGTGAGAATGTATGATCAGTGTACACTCCCTGTTACATCTGCTATAATTTAAGCTCCTTTCACGTTAAAATATTATTTTTTTGTGGCAGACGATATTTTAAAGCTATTTAAAACAGTACATTTAGTGTTAAACTATTTTAATGTATTCTCAATAAACCCATAATACCTGCATAATAACCTAGGGGTAGATTAAAGCGAACCTGCACAAACACCAATCAAAGCATATCACTATACATCGATAAAGTTTATTAACATTGACGTAACACCTGATTAAAGATTTTTAACTCTATAAAATGATGTTATTACTTTTTTCAGGTTGATCTACATTTAAACATGATGTTGTGGCTCGGTGTTCATTATATATTTACATTTACAGCATTTGGCATTTATCTCTTTTATACAACTGAGCAATTAGGGGTTAAGGGCTTTGCTCAGGGGGCCAGCAGTGGTGGCTTGGTGGTGATGGGAATAAAACCCTGATTTTCTAGGTATCAGGTATATGGTATATGGAAATAAATAGGCAGTGTGACTGATACCCCAATGAGCCTTTACTGCAAATTCCTTTAAAGGAATTAAAAACCCTGGGGTGTTAAGAAATATGCATCTAAATCAATGCAGGTTAGATCTGCAAAATAGTAAAAAAAATTTTGGATGCAAGAATTTTATCAATTTTGTATAGCGCTTTTTAACAAAAGACATCGTCTCAAAGACAGAATTAAAACTGAAAATGGAAAAATATATATCGAAATATTACCATATTAAACATTTAAAAAATGAGAAGTTTATAAATAAATATCACAACTTTGACTGCCTTTATGTATTTGCCACAACCAAGGGCTCAAATGGTTATGGTGCTAAGTTGCTGATCTGAAGACCAGAAACACCTGGGTTCGAGCCCCACCACTGGCAAGCCAACCACTATTGGGTCCTTGAGCAAGACCCTTAACCCCTCCTGCTTCAGGGGCACTGTATCATAGCTGACCCTGCGCTCTGACCCCGACTTACTTAAGATGGGTTATGTGAAAAATGCTTTTCATTGGCTTTGTACATTTGTACCTTGCACAATGAAGTTGAATATCATTTTCTCTACATTTATCTTAACTAAATTCTAAAATTTTAGCACAGGATGATGTAGAAATTAAGCAAAACTTAAATAGGAGATTCTCCTGGAAAGCTCAGCTAAACATTTGATAAATTGATTATTTTTAAGAGGCTTTAACATAGACATTAATAAACTAAATATAGAGAATCCAGGAAGGCAGGTGATGATATAATTTGCAAACATAGACAGGTAAAGACCGGCTGGTTAACAGAATCAGCTCTTTTTTGAAGGTTTTATCCAGTATAATGTGTAATCAGATTGATTTTGACTGTGGCATGCTGGCTGGTTTGCAGGTGGTTCTACTATTTCTTTCTTAGGGGGTTTAGCCCTCGCTTCTGTTAGTCACCATCGTATCATTATTATCATAAACCAGTATTACTGTTGGCTAGCGAAAAGAAAAAATAGGTTTTGTTTTCAAGAAATGTATCATTTCATGACAAAACTGGATTGCTTCAGTTCGCAAAGCATGATAAAGATTATTATGTATGGAGATTCGTTCTTCTCACAATGGATAGCTAATTTCCATAGACACTGTACACATTGACTGCATTAATGCAGGCTAAACACTTTTTAAACAATAATAGAAAATATCTTTTGTAACCTAAGCGTTGTGAAACATTTTATTAATTTGATTTTCTTTAAGTGATTCTTCCACCTCTCATGCAGTACAAGTGGTGCCGATTCTAAAAATGTGCAGACTAGGAAAAAGACACATATTATACATCAATCTTTTAGTTACTTATATTTTTATTTTAGAAAGTATCATCCATACGTTCTATAAATTTGGGTAGTTTGATAGTTCAAAGCTTTACAGCAGTTGAAATGACAGACAGGGGGGGCTAAATTCCCACTAAAAAGGGTCTAGAACCACAACTCTCCTGGAAGGTTTAACACAACAGTTTCTAGAATTTACATAGAAAGGCACAATAAGAGAAATGTCTGAGTTTAGTGAAGCTTACAGAAGCTTACAGAAAGTAAGATAAAAACTTACAATACAACTGTGGTAAGCAGAGGCTCACATTGATGCGGATGGGCTACAATAGCAGAAGAACAGTAAGCTAAGGCTGCAGTGGGCACAGGATTTACCAAAACTGCTCTGTTGAAGGACTGGAACAGTTTGCAATGTTTAATTTCTGCTAAAAACACACAGACAGTCAGATCAAATCATAATTCGTCTGTGAATACTGGCCCATTGTCAGCAGTCCTGGTTGGTGGAGGTGATGTAATGATGTGGGATATGTTTTTCTGGCTAAATTCCCTAGCACAGCCTATTTAATTGTCATTGCTGACCATGTGCCTCACTTCATGACCAGAATTTACCATCCAGTTAAACATTAATTTATTTTAGAATGCATGTATTATGCATATATTAACAAAACCAAGACAGATCAGTAAACATCGATCAGTTCAGTAGCTCCATAATGGATACCTTTGTTCAGAGTCATGGTACGCTAGCAGAATGTTTAAAAGCCACCCTTTATTTGTATGCTTTAACCTGAGCAGATTAGTTAACAATTACTTAAAAGCCATCCTGCTACATAAGACTTCTGCCAAGCTCATTAAAATGCAGCAGTGACTGGGTTTAAATAAGTGAAGAACCAAACAAGCAAGGAGACAAAAGGCTAATTCTTTATTCTAGAATTAATTATATTCTGCAAAGAGAACATCCAGTACAACAGTTACATTAAAAAAAAAGTTAGTTATAAACTAAAATATAGTTTTGATTTCGTTATTTACATTTATGGCATTTAACAGACGCCCTTATCCAAAGCAACTTACTGAGCAACTGGGTTTAAGGGCCTTGCTTAGGGGCCCAGCGGTAGCAACTTGGTGGTGCTGGAACTCAAACCCCTGATCTTCCAATTAGCAGTCCAACACTTTAACCACTGTGCTACCACTTCCCACTTATTCTGCAGGCCACAAGTGACGCAGTATAGGAAACGTGAAATTAAGTCATTATTGTTGTTTGCTTTGCGCAAAAAGTATTCTCGTAGTTTCATTATATTACACTTGAACCACTAATGTCACATGGACCACTTTGTTAATCATCCTGGTAATTTTCTGGGTCTTGAACATGGTAGTCACACCGCTGTCTATTGGAGGGAAAAAGACACCTTAGATTTCATCAAAAATATCTTAGATATTAGTGTTTCGAATATGAAAGAAAGTCTTCGGGTTTAAAACAACATTAGGGCGAATAACTAATGACAGAATTTTCATTGTTGGATGACCTTTTCCTTTCAGGAGTACAAGAACTTTACTCAGACTAATGTTACCTCCTCTGAACAAGTTCACATGCACCTTTTGTCCTGCCTCTCATTCGTTTGCAGATGTCAGTGATTTAATGGCAACGACTGGTGGTTGTTAGTGCATACGTGGGCACAGCTTTCTTTCCTAAGGGACCAGGACAAACAAGGAACAAAAAGTAGAAGGGATCACTGAGCTTTCACGTCACCCTCCTGGTAAGTTCACGTTGTATAAATATGCTGTATGTATAGTCGTATTTAAATATATACACAACCTATTATTATATTTTGATGAATGAAAGTGGGTTCTATACACAATCCTCTTTTCAGCGCTGTTATTCAGTTCCTTGCGTATCATCTTGCCATTTGTCAAGGTCTAAGTTTCCCATTTATATTGTGAATGCTATCGAGATACAAAGAAATAAATGGTATAGTGTAGATTTAGTGAAAGATTACCTTTCATTATGTACAGGGTCTATATAACGCAAGCTAATTTCAGTGTTGGGAGTGTAAAGTAAATCTAGTGTAAATAAAGAACCTATTATTTTTCCGTGGTGTTACATGAACAAAATAGCCCAAAATAACCTGTTACAGTCAGATAATTAGATTGTTCTGGAGACCTGATACAGAGGAGTTTGTTGCTTCATTCAGTTGAGCGCACAAATAGAGAAAGATTCAACATGTGGAAAAAATAGTCGTATGACAACCTTTATTTTGATGAAAAAGTCAGTTGTTGGTCTTTCATGGTAGCCCAATGAAGAGGCCACAAGTCCGTGTTCAATAGCTTTGCCCTTTCCAAACGGTAATAACCCTTCTGCACTCTCTGTATCTCTATAAGTCTCGGTTTCCCAGATTGTTATACTGAGCATAAGATTTAATATAATATCATAGTCATCCATGCAGTGTAAATTGCTAGGCAACCAGTGTCTCAGCCCTGGCCAAAGTCAACTCCACACCCGGGTCTGGTAGCTCTGTCTCCGTTAAGCAACCTTTCATCCCAGCAACCTAATTGTGTAATTAGAGCTATCACACCACTGACATGAAAGAAAAACACAAATCAAACAATCCTTATTTTCTGCTATTATATTTAATGAGTATAAGTATTTACTCATCGAATTTTTTCTCATTTTATAGCCACACACCCATGAAGTTATTATGAGGTGGAATTCAAAGAGTGTAATTTATCATGATTGACAAAATTATTTACAAATTTTTAAAAACCGCTTAATTAGTACTAGTAAAACTTGGACAACATTTGGTAGACGCCCTTCGTCAGAACGACTAAAAGAAGTTGCAAAGATCACATACAACTTTATTAAGTCCTCAGAGTTCACATACGGATTCAAGCATCAATAAAAATTGTTGATAAAAAAAATCCCAAACACATAACTTTGGTTGTCCACCAAACTGACAATAATTCGGGTTGACAGTATAATATACACCCACACATTATTGTAGCAATCAGAGAATCGGAGTAACCGTATTACCCTGTTTATAAAGTACATCCTACAATGTCAGATGTCAGAATCATTATCATTCTATGTCATTTTAGTTCTTGAAAGATTTCTGTGAGCCTTTAAAATAATGACATAAATGTCTTTGTGTTCCAATGCTCTTATTTTAGTTCAGATTTTTTTTTTTATTTACTGGCATCAAAACATTAGCAACTTATTTTAACAATAGCTAAATAATAACTTCTGGACCAAGTCTTTATTTGTGACTTCCCACAAAGCACATGACGATGTTTTACGACAAGCTAGTGTGCCACGGCACAGTAATCGAAAATTCTAGACCGCACCCTTTAAAGCAAAAAACAAATAGAGTTGCTTTAAATAGAATTGACACTGTGTCACAACTTTTTTTTATTTTTTATTACGTAGATATGAAATTTGTTCCCATGTTTACTAATAACACCGTATAGTTGAGTGAAAGCATTTCAAACGCTAACTAGAAATATCTTTGGGATTCACCAAAGCGAGCGTGATGCTTTCCACATCTAAATAAATACAGTGGCAGCTTGACTTTTGAGTGCCAGGCTGTATTTTGAGATACGAGCTCTCTGCCAATCTTTTGCTTCGCGTTGCAAACTAAATGGCCTTACAAGCCAGCTTCAGACACCCAACCACTAGTTGGCGTAGCGAACGCCACAGTAAGCGCCTTAACATCCACCCAGCATCCCGTGTCTCACTCGAAAGCTAGCCAGGCATGCGCGTTAGCAAGTGTGTTAGCAAGCGCGGTGATCTCCTGCTAAATGCTGTAGATTATACTCAATAAAACCAGTTTAGTGCAGTACATTCTATTGTATTGTTTTTTTATACAATAGTCGTTATTTATAAGTTCATTTTCCTTATTTGTCACAAAAATAAGATTGCAGTGGTTTTTTTTGGGGCATTTCAGTTTATTTCAATGGGCAAAATTGATTTGACATATGAGTAATTGAGTTAGGAGCTCCATCATGGAATGATTTAAACTCGTAATTTAAGGCACCGCTATAGTTTTATTCAGTTTTCAAACAGACAATAGCAGGTAGTGTTTAATAGCTATTATTAACAGCAATTTAAGTTATGAAAATAAAGCTGTAACTGTACTGACTAAAGACTAGCTAATATTTCCCTTGTAATTTTATTTCTGAAGAAGTGCATACTGGATCCTGTTTTAAGTATATGTTTTATATTTTGCCTAATCATTTTACCTGCTAAGACTAACACTTCTTCTGAAATCACATAATACTTAATTATGTAAGTATGTATGGTTAACAAGTACATTGTATATAGTATAATTAAGGGTAATATAAATGAAATCTGGACAATGCTACATCCGCCATCTTGACATTGAAACGTGACATATGACATCACAGCAAATTTAAAGTTAGATACTGTTTAACGTAAATGATTTTAAACCAGTACAATTAAACTACAAGGAACTATTTTTTTTTTTCTTTAATCTCTTGAAAAGTGCAACATAAGCACTTTCGGCCACTTCCGCATATGATGGTGTCTCTCCGTGGCCTCATGGGGTAGTAAAGTGTGCATCGTCCACATTTAAAATCCAGGTGAAAGTAATAAATCATCTGGGATGTTTTCTCATACTGCAATTCTTATACTAATGATTCAAACATACTACTAACCTCACATACTCAATTTGGCCTACTATATAGTATAGAAGCATGCGATTTCAGACGAGGCTAATATCAGTCAGTAAATGTCTGTTGTTTGATGAAGCTGAAGTTCCACGAATGCAAAAGCAAGGCATTAGTATCTCTTTAGCATTATTATCTCTTTAGAAAATAATACTGTGTACCTTATACAATAGGTTTGAGGATAGAGTGATGGAGTACACGCCAAAAGAATTATGTGGAAACACAGAAGATGTCACAGGTTAGTGGAGTCACTTTTTTTTTCCATACTGTTATATACAGTAAATTTTGTATTACATTACATTTATAGGGAAGTGGGAACTGCTAGCTCAGTGGTTGGCCTGCCTGTGGCTTCAATTCCTAGCACCACCAATCTACAATTGCTGGATCCCTGAGCAAGGCCCTTAACCCCCTAATTGTTCATTTGTATGGTATTAGTCACTCTAAATAAGCGTGTGTGCCAAATGCTAGAAATTTTAGGCATTTGGCAGACCTTTCTTGTGCTAATAGTTGTCTCATTTATACAGCTGAGCAGTTTAAAGTTAAAGGATTTGCTTAACATCCCAGCAGCAGCAGCTTGGTGGTCCTGGGAATAAGACTCACGATCTTCTGATCAGCAGTCGTAAACCACTAAGCTTCCACTGCCCCTACGTCAAAACGAATGGATTGGGACTAAAGGGAACTTAGTAAAATAAAATAAAAGTATCTATTATCCATGTTTATCAGGAAGGAAAAAGTCAAGGTTTAAGTTCCTGAAAGTGCGTCTTTTCGGGCGTCTGAAGAAAAAAGAGACAGAAGGACAAATGAAGGAGAGCCAGTCTACTGGTGATGTTACGACACAGGAGGGTGAGAGAGGCGAGGATGACTCAGAGGATGATTGTCAGTGAGTAGAAGATTTACTATTCACGTAAAGACCAGTCCAGCCAGTGTAGGCTTGCTTTGAAAATCTACTCCAGTATTAGGCTTTGTGGTTCATTTTTGAACTTTATAATGTCGGTGTACAATGTTATAATCTAACATTGCAGGTATCCAAAAGGAACATTAAGCTCCAGAGCATTGTCACATGACAGCATCTTTCTGGCTGATCCGGTTCAGTCCTCACAGCCAACGCGGGTTCTCTCACAGGAGAACGTTCACACCAAGATTAAAGCTCTGCAGGTAATCTGATTTTCTACACATTCTGTATTGTTTTAAGCAAAATATATAGCATCTAATGTTTGCCTGCTCAAATCAAAGTGTACAATAGCATAAATACTCCAATTTTTTTATCAGTTGATGGGTCAATGACCTCAGCACCAAAGAGCTCAACTATAACAACTGCTTGGTTTTTGCCCCCGTTAGTGACATCTGTATTTTTCCTGTTGATTAACCTAGCAACAAGCATTCAAGGCTGCTGCGCCTCTCGATGTTAGCTTTACTTTACCTTGTTAAGGGTTAACCACTTTTAAAGATCCACCAAAACACCACTAAAGGCACGGATTATTGCAAGACAAGACAGAGAGGTCTGTGCAGTTCATTGTTATTGCATTGCAGGTTAACTTTTTTACAATCACCTGTATTTCGTGTAGTCACGTCTTTATTTAAACAGCACTATAGAGATAGTGTCAAAGCAGGTTTACAGAATCAAACAAGTTGGAGAAAAGAATGGAGAATGGAGAAAAAAAAAAACCTTGGGAGAAACCAGGCTCAGTCATTGTGTCAGTTCCCCTCTAACCAGACACACCAGAAAGTTTTTTTTATGCTGCAGCAAAGTTAGATTGTGCAGATTCGGGTTCTTATGGTCTTGTCCTGATGACAGTCTAAAAGACAAGGTCTTTACTGGGGATTATCATATCTGGGGCTCACCATCTTTTAAATGCTCGTGTACTATCTAGGCTGGATACAGACTGGATCCGGTGGTGTATTTTTCGATAAAGGCTCACAAAAAATTTAACAGGTTTGCACATCTATAAACAACGTAAAACATGTATTTAGGCATTTTGAGTTTCGGCTAGTGATTCATATATATATAAAAATTACTACCGGCCCTCCAGAGGCACCTTACTAGACAGCAGTGATGTCATGTGCAAACAACCTATTAAAGTCAGGACCTGTTGGATGTCACTTTTGTGTAACTCTAAACAGTTGAAGCTACAGCAACAGAACATGCGATTGGCTCCTCCATTATTGATTCCTGGTAGGCGAATAGAAGACTCCGGAACAACTTCAGAAGATGACGGTTTACCCCGTAGTCCTCCTGAAATGTCCTTTCAAGAGGTAGTCATGCAAAGAGGAGCCTCAAAGGTAAAAAATTAAGTACAAATTATGTTTTTGTTCCTCTCTTGTATGTGAAATCATTGAGTTCTTTTTCTCTATTACAGTATCCTGAAACTAAAAGCCAACTTAGCTTGTTAAGTTTAGCAGGAACAGGCAGTGAAGAGGAAGAGCAGGTAATAATAGTGAAGTAGTACGTAAAGAAACCGATGTGGTGAAGTGAAGTGTTTCATTGGCGCAGTATGGACGTTCTTCATTAACACATTTCTCTTGTACTTCAGGGTGGTTTCTCACAACCGTCTTCAAGACCACTTTCTCCAGTCCCTCAGCTGTATCTATCAGAACCATCCTTTGCTGGTGTGGATTTCACCAGGCCTGCCGAGTATATTCCTACCTTAGACAATTCGGCGGCTCGTCATCGCATGTCCATCAAGCCTAAAAATCAGCGAGCTGTCACCAAAATTAAAAAAAATCCTGTACGGATTTGGATGGATAATACTGGTCATTCACTTATACATGTATTTTTGTTTGGTTTGGTTGTCTCTTTCTTCATCTTTCCCTCTTTTCCAGACGCTGTATCGTCCTCGGTCCAGCAGCATGAACAACCTGGATCAGATGCATTCACAGACCATGCACTATTACTCCTTTGACTCTGAAGATTTAACCCAAGCTGAAGAATTTGTATCACTTCCCACCAGCACACATTTACAGATAGAACCAGAGAACGTGACACAGTTGTCCGGCAGCCAATGGAGTCCATTAAACACTCATAACAAAGCTGCAAAGTTGTCCCAAAATGAGGACAAAACCAAAACCTCTTCATCTGTGTCTTTTGATGAGATTCCAGTGCTGCATGCTTCAGACCACACCATGGAACCTTTGACAAAAGAACCTTCATTGATACCTCTGGATATTTCTTCAGAGGATATATCATGTGGTTATACTGTTATAAAAGAAGGAAATGATGATGATAGACAAATAGAGCCATTAAAAACAAGCATAGATTTGGGTGTTTCCAAACCAGCAGGAATTCAAACTAAACCCCATCCTGTTCCTGCTCCACGTATCAAAAGGGCAATTGTAAATAATTGCCCTCCAAAGGTTTTTGGTTTGAAACCTGTTGAAAAGGAGACCGCATCATCCTTAGGCCTGTCTGAATCACCAAAAGAAGACGAATCAGTAAGACCCAGCCCATTCCGTTTTAACATTGCTCCTGCAAAATATCGCTCCAAGACCAGTGATGAGAACGTTTACAAGCAGGATGAAGAAAGTTCTGGTAACGCCCAGAAGAGCCAAGCCTACAATCAAAACCCTGTAGTACAAATGGAAAAGGTGGAAAATCCCAAATCTACTGAAGTTTGTGGAAACACTCCCTCAGCTTCAGATAAAAGAAGCAGTTTGCAGAAGGATGTAGTAGCTCAAAGTGTCTCCAAAACAGGAGTAGTTGACAATTCTGAAAAGTCTGAAGGCCCACAGAACACACAATATCTTAAAAGCGAGAAAGCTGAGGAATCTCAGGACAAGAGAGGTCTTTTCGGGGTTAAGCTCAGAAGCACATCTTTGTGTCTAAAGTATCGCTCTGAACTGCCCAAATTAGACGCTGAAATAAAGCGACATAGTCTGGAAGGCCATCTTATTCAAGCAGTAAAGGAACAGGTTTCTTGTGACCTGGAGCAAGACAAAAAAGGGAATGTTCAGGAAAGTTTTGTACCAGAGAGCTTGGATTTACAACAAGATCTAGACAAAGGTAAGTCATAGCATTACTCACTGTGTTAAAATTTTGTCACGATAATTGTCAAATTGGGTTGAAATCAGCTGATTAAACTTTGACACTTTAGGTTATTGCACACTAAGTCTGAAATGATCCCACGTTGAATAAATTAATACGAACTAACATTGTGTCGATCAGGTTTACACACCGTCTCAGAAACTTTCAACCACTTGAAAACAAAGAAAAATGCATTTTTTGTATCCATAGCAAGCACTTTAAGAGGTGTTTTAACAATTCAGAGCCAACAGACAAGCAAAAGCCAAAATCCAGAATGGCGACTTACTGCTGTAGCCTAGTGTATGTTGGTTTAATGCCCGGCACGCACTTTGCCGATGATGCTGTTTGGTGTGTGTGTGTGTGTGTGTGTGTGTGTGTGTGATGCATGGTGTGTGTGCCTGTGTGTTGTTTAATGCCCGGCACGCACTTTGCCGATGATGCTGTTTGGTGTGTGTGTGTGTGTGTGTGTGTGTGTGTGTCTATACCTTACACATACTGCCAGTCTCTGTTCAGGATCAATTGTTTCACAGAAATTGGTAATCTTCTGTTTTAATATGTGGCTCCAGTATCGCTAGAAAGTATCAAACTGAGTCACTACATCTTAAAATAAAAACTTTATAAGACAATAAATCGTCCTAATCGCAATTATTTTTTTGACAATTAGTCGTCAGCCAAATTTGATAATCGTGACAGCCCTACTATTAATAATAATCCTAACTTTAACCTTATTGTAAAACCACATTTCACACACTGTCCGAATATTTTTCTTTATATGCACTTTCGTCCAAACAATGAGAAATATCTTCTAAACCTACAAACAAACACATTTATGAACAAACTTTCATTCTAGAAATCTGCACATTTTCATACCCATTCAACACAAAACTACATTAACTGAATAGCAAACTGGGACATCCTGCATTTATACAAAAATCTTGTCAGCAAAGTTTTATTGTTCAAGTTTTCACACACATCTGAGTGTGTTTGAGATTTGATTGTAAATATCAGGTAATGTGATATTAATGTCCATCACAGGACTGAGATTGACTGTACTTTACTTTAACCTGTTTTATATAAGCAGAACAGAGAGAGTTCGAAGGAGAGGGATGCAAAAACTTTGTTTTTTTTGCTTCGTGTCAATCTGATCAGAAGTTACTAGTAGCTACTTGAGTAGTTTTTTAACCGGTAACTTTTTTACACTCACTTGAGTAACTATTAACTATTTAGAGTACGGATTTTGGATACACTACCCACCTCTGGCAATAACCTTTACCATACTTATTTTTCTTTTATTTTCAAGTCTCAACCGTAATGTACAATGAAATGCTTAGGTAAGGTTCTGGCCAGCTGCAGCACAATACTAATAAAATTAGTGCAATAATAGTTAAGTGCAAATAGGATTGTATTGTATTTGTACACAGGGTCTCTGCTAGCAATTTTGGGCCCCATAAAATACTTTCTATTACATTACTGCCAGTACTGTTACTACTAGTAAAACTGATCTTTGAGGGCACCAGAGTGTGTGGGACTTTAGAATCGTCCTAAATTGCCCCCTTTATTGGCTTGTCTGGTTGTGCAGTCACAGAATGTGGACAGATGTTACATATTGTGTAAGTATGTGCTGATACTGTAGTATGATAATTGCACAGAACCAACAAATAAAGAACGTGCAGAACTGGAAAGTTATAATACTGATTAAATCAAATTATCTGTCATTTAAGCAGAGATGCTTATGTAAATAGGATTAATAACATTAATTACTTAATTGTTTACTAATTTGCATAGACTTCATCTTTGAATACAATTCGTTTTAATCATTAAGAGTTAATAATTCATAACATTTAAAGATCTAATAATTAATAATAATAACTAATCATTTATAACTCATCATTTATAACTCAATCGTATGTTTATTGCCTTATGTTTGTGAATCTGCTTAATTATTATCAGGAAGTGAAAAAGATAAAAAATCTGGACCAGCATGGAGGAGTCAAGCTAGAGTTCACCAGTCCTTTCCCACTAAACCACCTACTCAGCCAACTTCACCAACAAATCCAACTACATCATTATCTACACCTCAATCTCCCTCCACTCAGCTTCCGAAACCACCCCTGCAGTCTAGACCAAAAATACCGACGACCAGCAAACCCCAACCGGCTAGTCCATCATCACAGCCAGTTCCACCCAGAACAGCACCAAGGGCTATAGAGAGATGGACTATGTCCCACCAGAAAGAAGAGAAGTGTTTTGTAAAACAGTCAACACATAAAGATGAATTGTCAGATTATAAGGTATAATAATTTTTACATAAATGTGTAAAAATATCAGTACATTTCATTAAAAGTACGTGTGAAACAACTTCCTTGATGTTGTAGTTGCGGCTACGACTTTTGTCTCACACTACAAACAATACGAAACTATAATGTTATATAGAACATTCATTTATTGTTTATCTGGATCTTCAGTCTAAGATTAGCTCTTATCTGACAGGTCTTCGGGTTTAAGGTGTTTGTTCATCACGTGACAATCCAGTACGCTTAATCAATGCAGTCTGAGCTGGAAAGACAATCGCATGCACGACTGAACAAACCACTCATTAGGACGACTCTTTCTCCCCAATTCACATTAAAGATTCGTTCAAATTCAATGAATCTTTTAAAAACGCTCCATCACTAGTAAAAACCTTTATATTATGGTGGCCAATAATCTTTATAATCCATTGTAATAAATATTCTAAACATGACAGCACACCTTAAGCGTGGATATTTAGTGATTATGGTATTTAGTGTACTGCAACAAGTTCTTTTTATTTATAATACATGTTTTAAAATAAGTTTTCATAGGAAAGAGGAATAAAAGTTAATCAACTTTAAGTTACTGAATTTAAAACGTGTATAAAATTATCCTAAATTCTGATCCTGTCTGGATTATTTGCCCTTTAAAGCATTTTTGACTAGCTTTAAAGTGACAGATCAAACTGAACATCTTTGCAAATCTGTTTTAAAAAACAATTGTACATATAATCGATCTTTTTATATTTCAGGTACAATCAAAACCTGCAGCCAAAGCTAACATCCAAACAGACCAACCTGAGCAGCAGCCTTCATCAGACAGGACTGAACCGACATGGATGGAACTTGCCAAAAGAAAATCTCTCGCCTGGAGTGACAAGACTTTAGATTCGGTCAATTTTTAATTTTGGAAATAGGGTGAAAATGCACATATACAATTGCCAGAATACATATATAGAGTATATTATTATATATTAAAATATATATAGTCGAATATCATAAATCTACTGAAAAATAAGATGATATTGTTTTTTTTTAAATAGAATAAAACATTGATCAAATTGGTTCATTCATCAATACATTATTATATTTGTGTTGTTGTTTTTGTATATGATTATACAAATTAAATTCTTTAAAAATATCAAATAAAACCATAATTTTAACCTGGTTTAAAAAACTAAACAAGAAAAATGTGCATAGTGTGTTATTATTTTTACACAACTCATAATTACACTGTTTTAAGTGTCCTTTTAATCTTAATGATCTGCTTTTGCTGGCATGTCACAGTTCACAACCATCGTAAAAGTTTGATGTAAATTAGTTACACGATTATTATACAATCTTGGCAGGTCCTATTTAAGTGACTGACTGTAACAGTGTGGAAAAGAAGACCAGTTTTGAAAACAACAAGAAGATCCTTTTATCGGCACTAATAGTTATTCCGTAAACTTCAACATGTAAAAAAGAAGCTAATATTGTTAAAATGCTGGTGCATTAAAGTGAGAAAAAAGGGGCAACAAGGCAGCTTTGCCTACTGTAAGTGTAACAGATCTTTAGTACATTCAGTGGATGCTGTGCACAAATTTTATTATTATTTTAGAGCCTCACACTTTAATAATATTTTATAGGGTTTATACAAATTATTTCTAATAAAATACTTAAAAGTAAATCAGATTTAAAGTTTTGCCACACTGCATTTTCTAATCTGGAAATAGATAACCAGTTTCTTATCTGATTACAGTTACAGACCCACATCTTGGATAACATCATTTTGGAAATTTGGTATGTGTATGTGAGGGTTATGATTAGATTTTACTCAGGGGCTCAGCAGTTTTAGCTTGGTGGTATGTGGAATTAAGCCCACAATCTTCCGATCAGCAGCTCAACACCTTAATCACTAAGTTAACCACTTCCCTTTACACTATGATCGTCTCACACACTTTGATACACTGTAAGACTGATATTTGTTTATTTAATTGTTTAGGCCATACTTAGAAGGGAGAGGTTGTTATGTAAGTATATGTGGACGTCTAAAACATGCGGTGTCCCACAAATCTCAATTCTTGCCCCACTCTTGTTTAACCTGTATATGCTCCAACTGAGTCAAATAATAACATAGAACTACTAAGCAGATATACCCAGATTTATCTCTCATTATCGCCAAATGACTACAGCCCTATTGATCTCCTCTATATCTATATATTTCTGTGGTGTTTATATACCCTGAACTAAAAGTAAAAGGGATTGAAAAATGAATTTAGTCTATAACACCCTCTAGTGGCTGACTGCGTTAAAATGAGCACCTCGACCAAATTTATATAACCTGCAGCCTGTATCAATTCTATACATCCATCCATTCATTATCTATACCCGCTTATCAGGGCCACGGGGATCTGCTAAATTCTATCCCAGCTGTCAATGGATGAAAGGCAGGGGTAGACCTTGGACAGATTGCCAGTCTATCACAGGGCCACAAACAGACAAACAAGCACACACACACACTCAATTAACCCAACATAATGTTTTTTAACTGTGTGAGGAAACCGATGTACCTGGAATAAACCGATGTACCTGGAATAAACTCACACAAACATGCAAACTCCACACAGCAGGAGATACGAACCTGCGACCTTCTTGCTGTGAGGTGTATGGCTCAGTTCTAACCATTCTGCTATACATTCTAATACTTTTCTGCAGTTTTATGAAAAAGGGATTGAAAGCGTGTAACATACTGCAGAGTAACAGAGCTTATTTTGTTCTTTGTTATTTCTGAGTCAGGTAACAATAAAGGCACCATGTTATAACTCCCAGGAGGTGCAGTAACAGAAAATGTGTTTAGTTAAGGAGCCTTGACTCTCTCACAGTAATTAAAAATCCGAGTGTGTATTTAATGAGCACAAAATTTATCACATAAGCATCATCTAACATAAAACGTGGTTAGAAAACAGACACAAAAATGAATCTGGTGAAAGGTAATAGAAAGAGTTTTTTTTTCTGCTGAACATGCTATGGATAAGTTTTCTCCATTACCATTTATCTATTTATTTTATCACAGAACAACATGCATATTCATACATTTTCATTTGGCAGTTAAGGGTGGACATGATTTTGTCAAGTAGGATGTGATCCTGAACCAACATTTTAATCAACCCATCATAAACCATCCGATGTCATCAGCGTGTGCCAACCAAACCCGCTTTTGAATCTTTTCCTCCTTGTAAATCAAAATGTAATATTAAAAATATATTTATTAAGTTTAAAAAAATTAAATACTTAAACGACATATGTAATACATAACATGCTGTACTGAACAATTACATACATCATGTATGTACAGTTTAGTTCATGTGTAAACTTTCCCTCACCTTAGTAAACAAAAAAAGATGTGTGTGTGCATTCATTCATTCATTTTCTATACCAGCTTATTCCCTAATTCGGGGTCACGGGATCTGCTGGAGCCTTTCCCAGCCAAGGGCGAAAGGCAGGAGGGGTTCACCCTGGACAGGTCACCAGTCCATCACAGGGCCACACATACACACACTCACTTACTCCTATGGGCAATTTAGAATCACCAATCAACCTAACATACATGTTTTTGGACTGTAGGAGGAACCCGGAGCAAACCCACGCAAGCACGGGGAGAACATGCAAACTCCACACAGAAAGACCTGCTGTCCTGTGTGTGTGTGGGTGTGTGTGTGTGTGTAGTAAAATGTATTTAGGTGTGTGTGCATGGATGAAGAGTAAATTTATAAAAAAAAAAAAAATGTAATTGATGGTATTAAAATAAGGCATGTGATTGTTACATTTCAGAAGGTTGTGTTATAGTATAAATTTTGCTCTATTGCGGTTCTACAGGTTCACCTTTTCAGAACATTTTACCTTCAATTGTTCATTAGTGATTGTTTATGATTCACTGTCTAAATTCATTACTGTTTATTTTAGCTTATTATAATCAATACAGTCTAAATTCACTAATGTTGTTCCTGGACTATCATCAATTTTTAAAAGGTTTTAAAATGGATTGAGGCGGCTTTGGTCGGCACACACTGATGATATCAGATGGTTCTGATTGGTTGATTGAATTGTTGATTTATGATCAACAAAGGATGTTTATCCAGGAACACATCCTACTTGGCAAAATCACATCCACCGGGAAGATCTCTATTCGAGCCCCATCACTGCCAGTCTGCCACCGTTGGGTCCTTAAGTAAAACCCCTTAACCCTTCCTGCTCCAGGGGCAGGATAAATAAATGTGCTCTGACCCCCAACTTACTAAAGATGGGATATGTGAAGAAAAGTAGTCAAGGGTGATTATAGGGTTTGTGCTATTGATCAGAAGCTCTGGAGTTCAAACACCAGCATCTGTTAGTTGCCACTTTTGGCCTCCAGTTCCTAAAGTGCTAAATTGTATCAGATTGACTGTGTGTTTGTGTGTGTATGTGTAAATTTAGTCATAGGAGCTTTAACTTTTTATACATCTGCTTAAATATATATTATTGGTTGATATTCATTCCGTCTTTTTATTTCTAAACGAAGTTGTTCTGACTATTAAAACTCCCAGGATTCTGATATCAATTTCTCTTTTTTCCTTTTCCTTGTTTTCCTTTTTGAAAGCCGGTTTAACGACTACCGAGTGGTGTTACAACATCAACTTCCTTCAATTTAGCTTCGACTCATACAGAACTAATGCCAGAGAGTGAAACTGAAAGAGCAAAAAATAAATAAAAAAATAACTAGAGCTTGATTTTTAGATACTAAACGTGTTGACTGCTCTCACTCAGTCCACGGTTTCCTTCCATACCATTGCTTCCAGTACACAACGCTAGTTTATGGTAGGGGAGAAAATGTCTGGTTTCTTTTTTCTACTTGTAAATTTCATCTTTTCTGTATCAGCTTTCAACTGCACGGGTAAGAGCATTAAACTAATTTTCTTAAATTAATTTGTCTGTAACACTATTGTTGAGATTGTCCATTGGTTAGAATGATGATGATGATGATGATGATGATGATGATAATGATAGTTGTAATAGTCCTACTTATAGAACTTGAAGTCATAGCGTTTGAAGAACTAGCAGAAGTTGTAACTCTTGTTATAGAACTAGTTATCCTAGTTGTAGAACTAGTACTAGTAAAAATAGATGCTGAGGTGCTGAGTTGTTGATTGGAAGACCAGAAAGATCTGGGCTCAAGCCTCACCACCCCCAGTCAGCCACTGGTGGGTCCTTGAGTGAGACCCTTAACCCTTACTGCTTCAGGGGCGCTGTATCATAGCTGCCCCTGCCCTCTGACCCCAACTTTGTAAGGTGGGATATGCAGGTGGGAAAACGAATTTTTCGGTGCTGTTAAGGGATGGACATGGTCAGCAATAAATACTCAGGTAGGCTGTGGTGTTTGAACAATGCTGAACTGGTACTAAGGGGTCCGAAGTGTTCAAAGAAAATATCCCCCACACCATTACACCACCACCACCAGCCTGAATTGTTGAGACAAGGCCATGTGATTGGCTGATTGGCAATTTGTATTACCAAGTAATTGAACAGGTGTAGCTAATAAAGTAGCCGGTGAGTGTAAGGAATCAGCATTCACACTTTAGATTAAAGGTGGATCACTGGTGGGTTTTTTAGCATTTCAGTTATATTGAATGTTCGCATTTCTGCGTTCTGTTATTTACTCTCTCTTATTGTATCTCTCTCTTTCTCTTTCTCACACTCTCTTTTATGTGGCTGCTGTTCCTCATGATCATTAAAGCATTTTATGATACAATTGTGCACAATTCATTACAAACCAAATCAACATTTTTTTTCCAAAAAATACATATTCCATGGATATATAACCATAAATTCTACGGATTAAAGCTATAACAGCAACACCAGTAGATATAATTATAATAATATTAATGATAAATAATAATAATAAGACTATTCATTATAGATGGAACAATCAGCACTAATATATTTATTGAACTTGTTTCACAGAGAACCAGCTGGAAACAACTGCTGTTGAAGGTCAGGCGGCTGCGCTGTTCTGTGACTCAGACCTCGACAGTGAAAGTTCAACATTTACTTGGACGAAAGACAATCACACTATAGAACCAAACCCACGAATTACAATGCAAGGCCAAATATTGTGGTTTTTAAACACTACCTCATCCGACGCTGGTCTTTACGTATGTCGAAGGTAAAAGAAATCATAACCCTATTAACCCTGTTTGTACTATAACACGCACTGAATACGAATATATTAATTACAAGGGTTAGTAATGATCATTTATAACACTCTTAATCCATTTCAGTTTTATTTGTGTAGCTGCTTTAAGAAATGGACTTTGTTTGCAAGCTGTATACAGAATGTTTTAATTTACAGAATGTTAAAAATAGAAAAAAAGATTAATATTAGACTTGAAATGTATGTGTGATTTTAGTTATTATTCAACATTATCTTCTTCTTCTCCTTTCAGCTGTTCCCTTTTAGGGGTCGCCACAGCGAATCATCTGTCTCCATCTAACCCTATTCGCTACATCCTCTTCACTCACACCCACTAACTTCATGTCCTCATTTATCACATCCATATGCCTCTTCTTTGGTCTTCCTCTTTACCCTCTTCCCTCTACCAATATATTCACTATTTCTCCTCTGTCCATGTCCAAATCACCTCAATCTGGCTTCTCTGACTTTCTCTCCAAAACATCTAACATGAGCCGCCCCCAAATGAACTCGTTCCTAAATATTGTGATTATAAACATTATAAATATTAATAATTACTAGGATCCTATAGCCTTACACTTTCCAAGCAAATTCTCCTTCATCTTTGCTACTTTATTCATTTTAAATTATTCTATTAATTAATGTGGACGCTGTTCTCTATCTTTCAGCTCCAACTTAACCTTCAGCATGGAAACGCGGATATTTCTGTCTTTCGAGATGGGACCATGTCCAAGTCCCTACAATGTTGAACTGACACAAGAGAAAAACAATATCAACCTTTCGTGTACTGAAGAACAAATTGTTGTTCTGGGTCAAAGGATGGAAATACAGTGGTGGAAGGTCAGGTATTATAGCATTAATAACTATGTGTCTATGAAGATATTTCATTCATTTATTCATCTTCTATACCTGCTTATTCCCTAATTCGGGGTCACAGGGATCTGCTGAAGCCTATCCCAACCATCTATGTAAGGGCGGGGGACAGGAGGGATACACCCTGGACAGGGCCACACACACACACTCAGTCCAATTTAGAATCACCAATCAACCTAACATACATGTTTTGGACAGTGGAAGGAAACCGGAGTACCCGGAGTAAAACCACGCAAGCACAGGGAAACTCCACACAGAAAGGCCCCTGCCGGGAAATGAAACCCGTCACTTTCTTGCTGTGAGGCAACAATGCTAACCGCTAAGCCACCATGGTGCCCATAAAGAAAGTTTATAAATTTTTTTGCTTCATGTTATTGCTTTACATGTGTGTAAAATTTCTATAATATATACTGTACATGTTAAAAAAAAACATAAGGATGCAAATGTGGTGATCAGATGTGACTGGTAGACAATACATCCCCCCTTCAAACACATGTCCTTCAGTCCCACCCCTCACCCCCTCTGATTGTTCTCTTCTTTCTCATATAATACAAGTCCAGCTGCCTAAATGTACCATATGGCACCTTCCTTCTAAAAGCCCGACAGAGACCGTTGTCTTTATTGGATATCTTTATCATATTAAGAGATATCCTAAGATTAAAATGAGAGAATGCCAAAATCGCTTACAATATTTGAAAAGAAAGCAACACTCATTTCCTTATAATGCCCTTTTCACAGGACTGCAAGTCAACAGGCATACAAGGCAGTGAATTAAATCTTTCTAACGTGTCCATGAGTGAGGAAGGAAACTACACCTGCCTGGTGATCTTTAGATATGAAAACAAAAACTACACAATATCTCGCACCTATCAGCTTGTAGTGATAAAAAAAGGTAAGTAAAATGTCTATACAAATAACATGATTCATAATAAACATGTTATAGAATTTGTTAAAAATATATAGAAAAAAAGCATATACAGCATATATATATATATATATATACTCCTTTTTTATTTTTTTAAATGCAGTTTAAATGTAAATGTTACATTAAAAGAATAAACAAAACAGAAGGTTAATTTTAAACATCATTCTTCATTATAGCATTATTTTTCACCTGGACACCAACCCATCACACCCATATGTCGTTTTTTAAACATCACATTTATATTTACTTTTACAGCATTTACCAGATGCTCTTGTCCAGAGCGACGTACAAAAAATGCTTTGAGTCACATCATTGAACAGCTCAAAATGGTACATTGGATCACAAAACAAACTGTAACAACCAACAAAAACTTTTTAAAAGATACTTTTTTATGTTAAGCATTAAGTATTTGAGAAAAAGGTGGGTCTTCAATCGACTTTTGAAGACAGCCAGTGACTCTGACTCTAATTCTGACATTGATGGGAAGTTCATTCCACCATCTTGGTGCCAAAACGGAGAAACGTTTTAAGGCAGACCTACCTTGTGTCATAGAAGTGCTTGTGGATCTGAGAGCGCGCGGTGCGATGCGAGGAGTGATGAGTGCTTGGATTTAGCAGGGTGCTTCTCCGTTTTTGCCTTTGTAGGCAGGTATTAGTGTTTTAAATCTGATGCGTGTAGCTACTGGGATCCAGTGGGGGGAAGCGCAGCAGTGGAGTGGAGTGGTGTGTAAAAACTTTGGGCGGTTGAAAAAAACAACTCTATAGAGCTTCATGAAGCCCTGGTGTTTTGCGCACAGGTGATTTTTTCATGTTGGAAACATGTTTGGGTCTCATAGTTCCAGTGATGGAGTAATGAAATGCTCTGATATTACAAAGATATTCTAGACAACCGCATCCTTTCAACTTCGTAACAACAGTGATGTGTAGAGAAAAATGTACAATTTTTAAACAGACTTATTTGTAGGCAGACAGGTAATATTTAAATTATTATATTAAGCTAACACTGCAAATAATAATGGTGGGTCAAAGAAAACTTTCTAAGATGGGATTTTTCACAATTGTACATTTATATTTAATTTATTTTCTAGCAAATTATCCATTAAAACTATAATAACATAGGGTTAGGGTTATCATACATAATTATTTCACTAGATTATCCATTAATTTACTACTTGGATTAATGCTTCAGTATTTTATGACATCAAATGTCAGATTTTCTAAAATCACAACAGAGGGTTTTTTTTTTTTTTTAATCAGTTGGTGAAAAATACCATAAATGACCAAAAATGTTATGTTCTGCATGTTTCCCCAGACACTGTGAATGAGCCTCGGGTGATACAACCTCGTAACGAGACTCTACACGTCAAGCCTGGCAAGTTATCACTGAATATTCATATAGCGAACAAATATCTAATTTAGTTTAAATAGCTTTCTGCTTTATTTTGCATATTTTCAGGTGTGGAACTCAAATTGGAGTGCATTGTGTTTATTGGTTTTGGCAAGGAAGCCCAGCAAGAAACCTTTGTGTACTGGATGATAAATGGCACTTATGTTGAGACATACCCAGAGATTCAGCAGAACGTGACCATGTAAGTTACATCCAGGCATCCAGCCAGCATGACTTGGCAATAAAATACAGCACCTATTATAATGTTTTTGAAGAGACATGTGATGTCATTAAATAAAGTGGGGGTATTTCTGTCCTACGCTGAAGTTTACCAGTATTTTTTTTAGGAAATAAAGCATAACGTGTACATTTTTATTTACTTGTTACAACATTTAAAGTTGTGTGCTTTATAAAAACAAGCTAGATTTTGTTATTGTGTCATAACAGGGTTCCACCCTATACAGTAAATACTTACTATAATAAAGTAGAGCATGTATATATTACCAACAAAAACCACAAAGTAGTAGTAGCACAGTGGTTAAGGTGTTGGACTGCTAATTGGAAGATCAGGGTTTGATCCCCAGCACCACCAGATTGCGACTGTTGGGACCCCTGAGCAAGCTCCTTAACCCCTTAATTGTATAAAATAATATAAACGTTAGTCGCTCTGGATAAGGGCGTCTGCCAAAATGGCGTAAATGTAAGTGTGACTGTAAATAACTCTCTGAGTCTTTGGTAGCGGTGTGGTTAAGGCGATGGACTGCTAATCGGAAGATTGTAGGTTTAATTCCCAATACCACCAAATCAAGGCCCTTAAACCTCAATTGCTCAGTTGTATAAACAAAAAATAGACAATAGCGTCTGCCAAATAGCAATAATGTAAACGTAACAAAGACAGAGAATGCAGCTATGATTGTGAAGAAGTAATTATGTACGTTATGCCACCTGAGACTCTTAGAAAAAAATACTTCAATTACAGGAAGCACCACACCACATCACTCTGTTTATATTGCTACCATTATAACAATAAGCACATTGTTAAAACGATTCTTGTAGCCAAAATCGTGGGAACAATTTCTGATCAATTAAAAGAATGGAATTGTATAAAATGTGATAGACTTTGTGGTGAATTTTCTCTTGTGTGCAAAATGTCTCATTAATAGAATCTGAATTCACCAAGACCAGCATCAAGCAATAGCTAAATATGACTGAAGGAATGAATGGATCTATAACTGATTATTATGAAGTTTTACTGTATATAAATGTTTTTCCTAGTCATATAGTTATAGAGATATGTTTAAGAATATATGTGTCTGTTTTTCTTTACGCAGAGAGATGAGAGACAATTCTTGGCTGTATGGAACTTATACATTGTTCATTCCTCAAGTTTTGCCTGAATTCTTTGGGGTACCTTTTCAGTGCATTATCTTAAACCCTGTTGGGGGTGACATGGGCCAGGTGTGGCTTAGACAAGGTAATAAATTCATAGTTTTAATAATTATTTCATGATACATCTAACTTTTAGTCTGTCAATAATGTTAGTCTAATATTATATTAAGTGTTTTTTATTATATCAATTGTCTTTTCTTGCCACCATTGACAGTAGCTTGGACATTAGGGGGGAATATATATATATATATATATATATATATATATATATATATATATATATATATATATATATATATGTTTTATGTTATTGAATTAGATATACTGACTGTATAGTCATTATTGTATATAACATGTTGCCTTCTCTTGCTCTAGATGATAAAACCAACCACACATGGCTGATTATTGTTCTTCTCCTTACATCAGCAGTTGCTGTGGGTGTGATTATAGTACTTTTCTTTAAAATAGAATTCATTCTAGCTTATCGTCATCTTTGTGGCAAAGACAGCAGTAAGTCAATTTTAATCTCATCCGACAAACATGGCGCTACGCCAAATCGTTTCATGTCAGACTGTGCCGGCCCGTCCAACAGACGATCCAGGGACCCTTCATAAAGCGCCCCACAGATGCCAATTGAACTTATTTATTATGTATATTTGAGATGCAACCGCGCTTATAGAATTGTTTATGCACCCGCAACACACAGTGTGAACAACAGTGAGAAAAAATGACCAAATCCCCAAATTATCCCATATTATGAAATGATATTTCATAATAAAGGATAGCTCCTAATAAATATAAAATTAACTGTATAAATAAAAGCAGAAAAGATTAGCAATGGTCACAGGTGACGTTTCCCCCTCAAGACCACCTTTTGGTGCTTTTGTTTATTTTCCTAGTCGAGTGCTTTTGTCCATTCCGTCCTGTCATTGGTTGTTTGTTTTCCTATTGTGTCCAGGTGTGCCTTGTTTCCATGTCATTCTTTAAGTGTATATATTTCCATGTGTTTCATTCCATCCTTGTTTTGCGTTGATGTTGTTTTCCTAGTCCAAGGTATCTCTATCGATAATGCTAACCGTTATTGCTAACGGCTAATGCTAACTGCTTGGTGGCTAGTTCCGATCCTTAGTTTCTGAGTCTAGCTCATGAGTTTTCTTTTGTATCCTTAGTTTGTTCTTTTGTATCCTTAGTTTGTTAATAAAGTTTTTCTTGCATTCAATCTTCTTCACACTCAGTTAAGTGTGTTATGTATGCAGTTTCATTTGCATAACACATATATCAGGAGAGCTGGAGTGCTTTAATATCATAGTATTTATATACATATTCCACATACTCACATATTTCTAATAGAAACTCGAAAAAAAATCTCCTAAAAAATATCACATTTAGTCATGGCCTTACTATTGAATAATGTTTAATTGCTTTTTAGCCATTTCGCATGACAGGAAAGGGGCTGGTGAAGTTCCCAATATTCTAATCTTTATGGTAATATATTGTTTGAAGCTGACTAAATATTTGTACACATGCATTGTATGTTGAATATGTTACATTTAGAGAATGTGACGTTTAACTTAACTATTATTAAAGTCATGTACTTGGCTTTCTGATGCAACTACCTGAGGGCTTCCTGGTGCAACTATCTCACTGTTTGCTGCACCACCATGTTTGCGTAGCACATCTGTGAGCTTTTGGCTTGAGTGATCGATGCTGAGTGATTGGGTTTAGTGATCGTACACTATGCTTACATGCTTTTGTTACAATTAATACATATTTACAAACTTTATTATTAAAATTTCCATTTTACGTCCTTTTTTCTCACTGTTTTTACACCAGTAGACCCAATTTTCATGATCTCGCCTAGGACCCTGTGTCCCTACAGGCCGGCACTGATGTCATGTTATTTATATATAGTGTAATACACATCACATAATAAAAATCTTTAATCAATGACAGTTTTACTTCAATCAATTTGCTCACTTTGTATCACAGCCACTCAAGAAGAGAATCTATACAATGCGTGTGTGTTTCATCTCCATGGGAAAAGTCCTGGTTCCACTACAGCAGAGGACTTAACCCTGAGGATCATACCAGCCATGTTGGAGCAGCAGAATAACCTCAAACTGTTTATACACGGCCGTGACACAGAAACAAACGGTAGACATCTTTCAGTTTCTTAGGATTATAGACATGTTTAAGATGAATTAAGATGTGAGTTAAGGTAAGTTAAGGTGCCAGCACCTACTTGCACTGTTGTGCTCTGGCAGCTCAGGTTGGACTATAGCCCACATCCCTCCCTTGGCAATGCCCCATCCTTGCCCCCAAATGCCCAAAATATAACTTGTTTTTAAAATGTGGGCTAGCTATACACTTTAGCTTGAAGAAAAAGCATCCCTTTTCTTTTTTCCCTGCCAAAATCTTAGCAACGTTCATTATCTGTGTTTCTGTGTGCCAAAAGGAGTGATAGTGCATTTCTCTGAGTGTTATTCTCTACAGAAAAAAAGAAGTAAGAAGAAAGGAGAGCTGACTTGTGTGTGGATATTAACTAAACTGGGAAAATAATACTGAAACTCATTGTTTATAGCACTTTTTTTTTTATAAGTCTTTTTTCTTTCCTTATTCATTTTCTTTTTACTTTCATAAAGTAATAGCAGTTATAAACAGTGGTGTCTTCTCTTTTATTCATCTTTCCTAAAGTCAGTAAACTAAAAAGATACCAAGTAACACAGTAAAACAATTTACTGTGCTTTACTGTCTTTCCTTATAATATTAAAATCAATTACTATTTATTTTTTTTTATTTTTTTTTTATTTAGTGCAAGCTAAGTGCTTAAACCAATAAATGTAAATAATTTTAGCAAGTGTCATGTGATGTACACCGCCAGTGTGACAAGCTCCTGTTTTACTTCCTTTTTTTCTGTTTTTGTTCCATGCTACAATGAAGTAAGTACATTCAGCAAAAACCTCAGCACCACATGCAGATTTACAGCATTGGGCAGATGCCCTTATCCATAGCGACTTACTTTTATCTTTTTTATACAACGTTTTGTGTATAAAAGTGATTTATTTATAATTATATATATTATGTTGTTTTGTCTGCAGTGAGAGATACCAACATATCCAATGTATTGGACCAGAGCAAAACGGTGGTTCTCATCCTTCCTGGCAATAACAGAGATGAGACATTGATTCCACTAAGTCAGGGCCAAAACAGGCTTGAAGACACACAACTCTCAGTCCTTTTTTCTCACATCACTCATTTTAATGTCCCACTCCTGCTGGTGGAGAGTGAAGAGAATGCTGATTATTCGCTGCTGCCAGAGTCGATCCAGTCCAGCATTAAAAAGGAAAAAGTGCTAAAGTGGAAGCCAACAGTGCAACCCAATGGACGGTTCTGGAAGCAGCTCAGATATCACATGACCTAAAATCAAGTTATGCTATGCTAATGCATAAACTATACAATATGTCTTACCTAGGTCATTTTTGTTGGTATTTTGATGTATTAAGTTGCATTTCTACTTTAATGTTTTAGGCTGTAATCTTTACCCAGATGCTGTACCATGATATCAGACTATACAGACTTTCTACACTTCAGCGACATTTCTACTATTTCACTGTAGACCAAAACAATTTTAGTACATTATGAAATGTAAACCCAGAAATGCAAGCTAGATACTTTAGTTTTGCTTCCTTTTTTTACTTTCAGTGAATAAAAATAGAAGTCAAAGGTATTTAGTCTTACATGAAATGCACCTGTTATTTCATTTTTTTTTACATTTATCTCTTTTATACAACTGAGCAATTGGGCATTAAAGGGCCTTAAATGTAAATGCCTTTATTTTGTTACACATACTTTTTTTACAGCACAGTAAAATTTGTTTCTTCGCATTTGCCATCTTAATAAGTTCGGGTCAGAGCACAAGGTCAGCTATGATACAGCACCCCTGGAGCAGGAAGTCTTAAGGGTCTTGCTCAGGAGCCTAACGATGGATGGCTGACTAGCTGCACTATCCTCTGCCTATGCATTCTCTCATAAACCTAGAGAGACGGGCAGTGCCACCACCCCTGCCCATCTCTCTAGGTTTATGAGAGAATGCGGTCTTTGTTGTCCCGGAGATGGTGTTTTACACTTCTCCCTGTGTCTCATTTAACTATCTCTCCTTTAAGTTTCATGCAGTTTCATATGTTTCTCCAATTCACATTCTGATCATTGTCATCTTCTGCCCTCCTGATCCTCTGGGATACTTCCTAGATGAAATGGATACACTTCTTAGTGTCTTCCCCACTGATGGTATTCCCTTGATGGTACTCAGGGACTTCAACCTTCTGTCAGATAATCTCCACTCCTACTGCATTCTGCCCTTATTATTCAATTATTCAACAGCTCTCCTCCCACACACAAGGGAGGAAATGTCCTGGATTTGGTTTTTACTAATTTTTCCACACTCGCAGACATGTCTTTTAGCCCTCTTCACACCTCTAATCATCACTTGGTATCGTTCAATCCTTCTTTTCCCAATGTTTCTTAAACTAACTACCAGACTCTCTCTTTAACTCATCATAATTTCCACTCTCTCTCTTTTTTGGTAGCTTTTACCATCCTTCCCTCCCTTCCTGACCATGACTCTTTTTTCTCTCTACCCTTAGACTTAGACTCTCTACCCACTGACATTTTTTGTCATCACTTTCTTCAACCTTAGACTTTCTTTGTCCTCTGTCTACCAAACCTGGAAATACTTTGCAGCTTGCTCCTTGGCTGTCGGATGTGTTACGCAACAACTGCCGAGAACTAAGATAAGCAGAGAGAAGATGGAAAAAAACACATCTCAACAGTGATCTTGCCACCAACCACTCTCTTTAGTCGAAGTTCTCTTTGGTTGTGACTTCAGCCAAGACTACCTTTTACAAGGAAAAACTTGAAGCTTAAGCAAAAGACCATTGCAAGCTTCACAAAATCTTCTTATCACTACTTATACCTCCAGCTCCCCCTACTCCACCCTTTCTGTCTGCAGAGGACTTTGCTTCCTTCACTTATTTAAAAAAAAGCAAATCTGCAAGACCTTTACCACCTCAGGTAACCTTACATTTTCCACTCATGACTTGTCTTCTCCTTTACTTTCACATTTTTCTACCTTAGGATCAGAAGAGTTTCAACAAGTCATCCTGTCCAGCAATTCTACCACCTGTCCACTGGATCAAATCCCTTCGGCAATGCTCCAGACCATCTCTCCTGATATTTTGCCGTTTATCTCTTCAATTATTAATGGCTCCTTAAGGTCTGGTTAGGTACCTACATCTTTTAAGAGAGCACGGGTTACACCTATCCTAAAGAAGCCTGCGCCATCAGTATTTGTGAAACATGGCATGGCAGTGGTTTGCCTCTACTTGGGAGGATTCATATCAGGTAACATGGAGAGGAACCACATCTGCCCCACGCAGACTTTCCACTGGTGTCCCACAAGGCTCAGTACTTGGTCCTCTTCTTTTCTCCCTCTATACTCACTCACTTGGCAAAGTTATTTCCTCACATGGGTTCACATACTATTGTTACACTCAACTTGTCTTTTCTTTTCCTCCATCAGACACCACAGCTTCTGCAAGGATCTTGAAATGCCTGGCAGACAAATCATCATGGATGGCAGCTCACCAGCTGAAACCCTTGCAAAACCCTTGCAAAACTGAACTCCTTTTTATTCCAGCTGACTCATCCCCATGCCAGGATCTTGCAATCACGCTGGACAATTCGCTGATCTCCTCTTCAACCAGTGCTCATAAACTTGGGGTAACAATCAATTATCCTTTTCCTTACATGTTGCCAACATAACACGAGCCTGCAGGTTTATCCTCCATACCATCTGAAGGTTTCGACCATTCTTAACTACTCAGGCCACTCAGTTGCTTGTGCAGTCTCTTGTAATTTCTAAACTAGACTACTGCAACTCGCTCCTGGAAGGCCTACCTCTGAGTGCAATTCGTCCTCTGCAGATGATTCAGAATGCAGCTGCACGTGTTGCTTTTAACCTACTAAAATTTTCATACACCACTCCACTGCTGCGCTTCCTCCATTGGCTCCAAGTAGCTGCACGCATTAGATTCAAAACACAGATGCTTGCCTACAAAGCCAGAAATAAAGCTGCACCCTCCTACCTACAAGCACTCATCTCTTCTTACATAGCACCACGCTCCCCCAGACCCACAAGTACTGCTTGACTTGTTCCACCATCCCCTAGGACACAAGGTTGGTCTGCCTCAAGACTTTTTTCTGTTCTGGCACCAAGACTGTGGAATTAACTTCCCATCAATGTCAGAACAGCAGAGTCACTAGCCGTCTTTAAGAGGCGTTTGAAAACTCATCTCTTTCTTAAATAACATGCACATGACATATTAAAAAAAAAAAAAAAAAAGCGCTACTCCGTCAACAGTTTTTTGTTGTTGTTACACCAGTTTGTGAACTATTGTACCAGTATTGAGCTGTTTAATGATGTGACTAAAAGCACTTTTGTATGTCTGCTAAATGCTGTAAATGTAAATGTGGTGGGACTTGAGATCAGGTCCTCCTGGTCTTCAAATCAACAACCCAGCGCTTTAACGATTTAAGCCACCACTGCCCCCATGGCCATTACTTAGGGGCCCAGCTGTGGCAGATTGGTGGTGCTGGAAAATTGAACCCCGATCCTTCAAATAGCAGTCCAACACCTTATCCACTGATCTACCACAATATAGAGTATGGAGGTGTTTATGCCAACTTTATTAGTGCCATAGAGATCAAATTTTACATAGTAATGTTCAAAGGAGCCACAGAGAACTGGGTGTGGTTAGTAGGTAGAATTCTAAGGATACATATAATTGTTGTTTTAGAAAATTATGCTCTTTTAAATGTCTGTGTTTCAGAAAGAAATGTACATATTATAACGCCTTAGTTTCTCTTTCTTTTTCTGCCACTTTAGCCGCTCTGTAAAAAGATGGCCAGAATAACAGTAAATAATTTCTGGATGTGTTTTTACTAGTCATGTTATTAACATGTGTTTATCTCTGAGTGAAATTTACATTTACCCTATTTATATTTTTATATTTACCTCTTTTATACATCTGAGCAATTGGGGGTTGAGGGCCTTGCTCAGGGGCCCAGCGGTGGTTGTTTGGTGGTGCGGGGAATCAAACCCTGATCTTCCAATTAGCAGTCCAACACCTTAACCACCGATACCCTGTTAATTATTGGTTAAATCCCAACAAACCTGGTTCTTCCTATTCCCTTCCTCGTGATGAGTGCACTCGATGCAGCACACAGCTCGGTTTGGGATGCGGCTTGTTGTCGCGTGCCAGGTTCAGTGCCCGGCAGGTGGCTGGCCAGTTCCTGGCAGTGTTCATTGAGGAGGGGCTGTGGTTTGGGCTGATCTAGGATCATCCGGCTGGGTTAGTTTATTGTTCGGACATGCACCGTGACAGCGGTAAGTTATAATCGTGTTTCCTTTATAACGCTTTGTAAACGTGTTGATAACTGCTCTGAACTGAGTGCTTCCCGTTAGCGGTTCTTATTTTGCTCGAATTTGGGACACCAATGGAAGTCAGCTAGGAAAGAAAAACTACATTTCTGAACACACGGTAAATTGTGTAAAATTATTATATATTGTAAAAAAAAAAATCCGATAAATTTCTTGTTTTGTTGTTAAACAGCGCGGAAATAAGCTTGCTGTTGGTTAGCTGACCGGTTAGCCCGTTAGCTGGTTTGCTAGCACAGGCCGTTCGTTTGTGGTGGGCGCTGTTGTTCGGCTTATTAAAAAACGCTAGCTTTTGGTCAATTTACAGTAAAACTGTTCTATAACTTTTGTTAATAATTTGTAATCGATTAATAAACACTATCTCAGATACAACGAGTGTTTTTAATGTTTGACTTTAGAGAAAAGCTGTCAGGTTGGTTTGTAAGATAAAGCGCGTTATAAAGACAAAAATAGCAAGAAGATGGAAATGGAGAAAGTTTTTTTCTGTTGTATGTGCCAGGTTTGTGTGATTAAACCAGTCCTAAATCCAAAAAAGTTTAGACGGTAAAACTGTCAAAAGTTTCAGCATCTATCTATCTATCTATCTATCTATCTATCTATCTATCTATCTATCTATCTATCTATCTATCTGTCTGTCTGTCTGTCTGTCTGTCTGTCTATCTATCTATCTATCTATCTATCTATCTATCTATCTATCTGACGCCTGTCTGTCTATCTATCTATCTATCTGTCTGTCTGTCTATCTGACGCCTGTCTGTCTGTCTATCTATCTATCTATCTGACACCTGTCTATCTATCTGTCTATCTATCTATCTGACGCCTGTCTGTCTATCTATCTATCTATCTATCTATCTATCTATCTATCTGTCTGTCGCCTGTCTATCTATCTATCTATCTATCTATCTATCTGCTATCTATCTGAAACTTCTGTCCTGCCTGTCTATCTATCTATCTATCTATCTATCTATCTATCTATCTGACACCTGTCTATCTATCTGTCTATCTATCTATCTGACGCCTGTCTGTCTGTCTATCTATCTATCTATCTATCTATCTATCTACTGTCTATCGTCTGCCTGTCTATCTATCTATCTATCTATCTATCTATCTATCTATCTACGTCTGTCTGTGTCCCTGTCTATCGATCTATCTATCTAGCTATCTATCTATCTGACTATCTATCTGATCTGGCCTGTCTGTCTGTAATCATCTATCTATCTATCTATCTATCTATCTGACTCTGTCTGTCTGCTATCTATCTGAATCTATCTATCTATCTATCTATCTATCTATCTCTATCTGACTCCTGTCTGTCTATCTCTGACTACTATCTATCTATCTATCTATATCTATCTACGCCGTCTGTGTCTGTCTATCTATCTATCTATCTCTATCTCTATCTATCTATCTATCTATCTATCTATCTATCTGTCTGTCTGATCCATCTATCTGTCTGTCTGTCTATCTATCTATCTATCTATCTATCTATCTATCTATCTATCTATCTATCTATCTATCTATCTATCTATCTATCTATCTATCTATCTATCTATCTGCCCGTCTGGCTGTCTATCTATCCAAAACAGACTATAATAATGATAATATCAGGTTAAATCTTCTTTAGGGGATGTGGTGGCTCATGGTTAAGGTTTTGGACTACCAACCTGAAGATTGTGGGTTTGATTCACTGCTCCAGCAAGCTACCACTGTTGGGCCCCTGTGCAAGGCCCTTAACCCCTAATTGCTCTGTTGTTGAGAGAAATGTAAGTCGCTCTGGATGAGGGCGTCTGCCAAATGCTGTAAATGTCTGTCTGTCTGTCTATCTGTCTGTCTATCTATCCATCTATCTATCTATCCACTCACAGTTTCTTCGTATTTCATCTTCTCTTTCCATCGGTACACACTATTAACATTAGAAGGCGTTGCTTTTTGGAAAGCTGAGTAGTGAGCACTGTATTTAAATACTTTTATTATTTAATATTTTAGGTTTAAGGTAGAATTATTTAATAATAAATTTTTTTACTGGACCAGATATTAATGGTTAATAACATAATATTAATTAATTAATTTAATCAATGTAGATGTCTGTCGAAACCACACAGACTCTTAAGAACCACTTATTAGGAAACAGTTTTCTTTCTTTCTTTCTTTCTTTTCTTCCATCTTTCGTTCGTTCTTTTTCTTTCTTTCTTTTGTTTTTCTTTCTTTCTTTCTTTGTCTTTTTCTGTCTTTATTTCTGTCTTTGAGTGTCATGTAGGTAGTGCTGGATAATGTTAACAAACATATCGCTGTATTTTTAAAAAAAATTATGCCGGCTTTACTGTATATGACGGTATTTTTTTTTTTTCCATGCACGACCGGTTATTAACCACATTTTTTACTGATTGAGGAAGAAATTAGTGCAGAAGATTGGCTATGAATGCCCTATTTTACTGTCAAACTCCAGACTGTTGTTAATACAGGTTTCCAAGGCGCCACAAAATTATAGAGATTACAAAAGTGCGGCACTTACAATTCTAATAAAGTGACAGAATCAGAACGAATGACGGTTACAGTCGAAATACAGAAACGTTTTTGTTGTGCAAATTTCGCAAATAAACTTTTTTTTATAAAAACATCTTTTTATAACTTGGCAAACTACACAATGTAAACAGTCCCCTTCTCCTGCGACTGTAAAGCTTAGCAACTGAACAGCGTGTAAAAGCAACATGCATACATAATATAAATAATATAGCATATAAATCATATTTAAACAAATTTTCTTTACATGGGAATTCTATATATAAGTATTAACCATATATATCTTATTAAACTAAAGCTCAATTACATTTTATCATTATTACTTAACAAAAAACAGCATATAAAATCTAATGTAGACAATTAAAAATTACTGAGGTGATTAGAAAACTGTCATTACACTACTATCTGCCTCGGGAGACGCTTGAGGTATAAAGTATTATGATTTATGTAAACTCTCTCGATGTATGCTGTCATATGCCTGCCAGATCTGTGGCTTGATGCTAGTTTAAGCCGATCTGCGTTCGCTTTCGTTTTCGTTTTAAACTAAGAGCTGATCTGTACACAGATCTGGCACTGCCTGCACCTGTAAACTGATAAAAACAGCAAGTATTATGCAATCACAGGAAGAGTAGCGCGAGTCTTTACGTTATTCTGGTGGGATGGATGCTGCACTACTTTCCAAAATAGGGAACAAACGCCGTCCTGCCGTTAATGTAAGTGGGGATGTATTGCTATTTTAATTGGGTATGAACCAACTACTGCAAAAACACTTGCATAGAAACCACTGAAACGCAAATGTGCCGATCGGGTCAGTCGCGCTGGTGCTCCTTAATGTTTTTGTCTAATCGAAATGTGACTGAAATGGTTGTACTGTAGAGCTCTGCTATAATTTATGTGAAAAAAAATCTGATTTATTGAAATAAAATACTAAAACACCCAAACATTTTGTACAGGTCCAAGTATGTTGGGTATCTAACGCAGCTAAAACAATGCATTCCAAAATTATTTAGCATAATATTGAACAGACTGCTCATTTGGCAGCTTTTTGTGTTTCTGCCCCACATTGCCACACAAGTCATGCAAACAGATTGTGTGCAGAGGGACCAACTGTGCCTGTCTGTGTCCCACTGGGCCCCCATACTTGCCTAGTCAGCTGTGAGGTCTCCCACCGACAGACATGACCATGGCCTGGTGAAAGGTTCGAGCAGAGGCTCAGGCTTACAATGGGGCGTCCTGGCTGGGGATGATGTCTAAGCTCGCACCAACAGCTGGCCCTGCAGCCATCAGGGGCCATTGCTCTATTCTCAGCCAGTCTGTAATTTCTTCCCTCTGCATCCTAAAGCACACTGCCCTTCTCCTGCTGCTCTACACATCCATCATCATTATCGAGTAAAAATGGAAGGCTGGAATTTGGTAAAAAAATGTGTTTACAGATCTGTGAGCAATTTTATTTTATGCTGTAAAATTGGCTGTTTGGAGACCATGACAAAGAGTCATTGTGTTACTGGACTGGATGTTAATGGTTCAATGTAGATATCTGTCTTAATTCAAAGAAAATTTGATCAAAACCACACAGACCCTTGTTAAAAACCACCTTTCTTTCTTTTTTTTTTCTTTTTTCTTTACTTCTGTCTATTTCTTTTGTCCATCTTTTTGTCTTCCTGTCATTCTGTCTTCCTTTGCTTTTGACTTTTTCTTTCTTTTTGCCTCTGCTTTTTTTTCATCCTCTCTCTCTCTCGCTCTCCCCCCACCCCTCTCTCTTTTCCTCTCCTCTTTTCTATTGTTTATGCACTACATATGTCAGGGTAGATTTTAATCCCTACGTTGTTTTTTTGTTTAATAAAATCAGAAATTAAATTTAAGAAATGATATTTTAGCGTGTCCTGCTTCCTGTAATGAAAAGAGACCTTAGTGGAGCAGAGCGGAAAAGACGTGCCGCAGTGTTTTATAATAAGACGCTTACATCAGGAGTGAAAAAGAAATCCAGCAGCCACAATTTCCAGGAAATCCAGATTGCAGTCTGTTTTTATTTGTATTCAGAATGTAGAATCAGTCGGGATTCTTTTTCCTCTGGCTCACCAACCAGTAAAGATGTCCTTTGCAATGTGCAAACCAAAGTTTTGCTTGGTATTTATATGTTTACACATAGTACGGATTAGTTAGTTTGTATGTGACATGATTACTATTTTTAGTATTAGCGTAGCTGTACATGTACACTGCTATAATATATACTATTGGTTTGCTATAATAATATATTGTTTGAGTTGGAGTGTATGCGAAAACGGGCATTAAACTAGGCGAAGTGCAGAAGCGTGTAAAACAAATTTCCTAGCAACCTGTTTAAAACAAACTTTGTCCTAGCAAGACCTGCTTTTGTTTTACTTTGTATAGGAAGATTAGCAATTTGTACAGGAATTGCACACTTTGTAGGCAAAATTTCAGCTAACAACGAACTGCACATGCATGAAAAGCTACATTTAATTGGCTTATAGGAGGGGCAATAAAAATACAATACTAGTCTTATGCACTGAAGTTCTGTTTCAAACAGTAGGTTAGCTTGATTGAATGCTATCCACACATGACCCTTCAGGAATTTGAAACTTGCAGGTATTTTGATGTAGTGGTTCTAATGTCTCCTACTGGGGGAATTCACCATGTCTGAAAGTGTGTGTAGGAAGAGCTAAACATGATACCTCAGACATAAGGCTTGTTTCTGCTGCTCTTTTGATTTGAGAGGAGCTGCTGATTAAACAGGATTTAGAAGTTTACCCACTAACCACCCCCTCCCCCTCAACCCCCCCTGTCCGTGCACTGGCCACCTCAGCTGCCCTTTTAATGGGTCAGTGTAGGCCACCACCCCCATGCCATGTATGCTTTGTCCTCACCCTGTTTCTTTCCGTTAATTTTGTCATGATACATTGAGGCAGCAGGTTCAGTGGATAAAATTACTGTGTTAGGGTGTATGACGCAATGTGTGCTATACAATTTGGGGTAAATGTTTTTTTTATTATTGATATTATATTGATTAGGGGGTTGTTTATTTGTGGGTTGTTGTTATTATTATAGTTATTATGACAATGCTTTGTTTTATTTGGACTTCTGTACAAAATAATAATCAGAAATAGTTTAGACTGGTTGGGTATTTTGCAGTGACTACAAAGAATAATATATTTGCATCACAGTTTAAAGTTTATGGGTCAAATTATATTTCTTTTGTATTATATTCTGTTATATAATATGTAATCTATTGGAGAATGTGAAGTACTTCTGTCTATATTAAAGATATTGTCCATTGCTTGTTGCTAGTTTCTTCATTGATAAAGGTGTCTTAAGTTTAATTCGACTATTTTTTATCTATATAGTGCTTTACAAAATTAAGTCAAACTATATATTTATAAATGTAAAATAATAAACCAATTTACATACTGAAAGTATAATTAAAAATACTGTGTTTTATGATTTCTTGTATTTTTTATATTGTTGGGAGTTTGATAGAAAACCTATATACCATGTATACATTAAAATGTGTGTTGCTACTTCTGGAAATTGTTGTACAATGTATTTCTGGTTTTGGTAGTGGTTCTTGTTGGTAATAGTGGTAACATAAAAGGAGTTGGTATCTCATTATCCATCAGTATTAGGAAAGAAACCCTTGCTTGTGGACAGAATCACATTTTAAAGAAATGGTGTAAATTTCTGTTACATCAGCAAACACAAGCCTAAACAAACCAGCCAGGGGCATTTGATAGCCTCCAGCAGTTGGTGTCATGAAGACACCTGTTTACGTTGGCCCACCAAACAGATGGTCGTCAGTTAGCTGACCCTGAGGAGTGACTCGGCAGCTGAGGATCAATTAGAAAGTCACCATGAGTCAAGCGCTGTGGACACTAAGTCCAGCTCCACTATCTACCTCATCCCAGCATAATAAAGGCTTCTGTTCAGGTGTATTAGTGCTGGTAGACTGACCAAATTCTTTACATTAGTAGAGACACTGCTGTCGATTATACACCAGGAACCAACACATCACAGTTAATTTGTCCTAAAATACCATGTGATAGCATTGCGATTTTAGTTTCTGTCTCACAAAAAAAACGTAGCATAGTCATAACTGTTAGAAAAAAGTCAAACCTACATCATATCTGTAGTCTGTGCCGCTAGTAAGACCTAGTCTTTGGTGGTATCACTCTAGATATTGTTACAACAAAATAAATTGTCAACCGTGATAGACTTTTTTTATACTGTGTGTATCTCTAGTTGTAAGTAAGTGGGTGTGGCTAACTCACAAGTGAATATGATTAAGAATAATTTATCATTCATTAATTTTTTATACCCGCTTATCCTAATTCGGGTTCACAGGGATCTGCTGGAGTTTATCCTAGTTGTCTTTGAGGGTTAACACCCTGGACAGGTCGCCAGTCCATCCCAGGGCCACACACACTCTCAAACTCACTCCTATAGGAAATTTAGAATCACCAATCAACCTAACATGTTTTTGGACTGTGGGAGGAAACCAGAGTACCCGGATTAAATCCACACAAGCACTGGGAGAACGTGCAAACTCCCCACCGAAAGGCCCCTTAAGGCCACCAAATCGAACCAGTCACCTTTTTGCTGTGAGACAATAGTGATAACCAGTAAGCCACTGTGCTGCCGCGCATATTTTTTTAAGATTTGCATATTTATATTTTCATATTTAGCTTATTTCCCTGTTATTTAAGTGTTTTTTTGATACCTGTGAAAAAGATAACTGTGAAATGTGACATACAGTGGAAGTTGTTATTATAGTAAGATTAATTCAAGTTCATATTTACTATATTTATCAAAGTCCAAATAAAATAAAAAAATAAGGTGAAGTTCTTTAAGTATTTAGATTTATTTATTATAAAAAAGCCATTTTAGTTGATTTTCCAGAATTAACTACCTATTTAAATAACTATAGTGTAAAACATGTCGTTGCTCATGTAAAATTACTCATACTGTGAAATTGAAGTTTGATTATGCCGCTCACACTCGGTAACACCAAACGCCCAGAAAGTCCAAAATGGTATAAAAAGCAATAGTAATTTGTAAATGTTATTAAAAAAAACGGGTACAACTGCTGAGTAGAGCAGATCAGTTAACTTCATAGGCAATATCTTACTATAATTTGTCTACACTCTATTGTAAAGCTCATTTCACTTTACTTGACATGGTTTATAGCAGTGTTTCTATAAATTGGTTCTCGGACCACTAAAGCAGTATATAATATATAAATGCTTATTAAATTTGATTGGATTTTACCCAGAACATAAAATGTAATAAATAATTATAAATTAGATTTTAAGTTCTAAAATAATCAACAAAAACTAGCCAAACATATATCAGAGCATATCAAATGAATATATTAGTAGTTGCCCAGCTATCAAGGCCCAGTTTCAGTTTCTGTGTCATTTGTAACGCATCGTAGAAAGTAAAATAAGTGTTAGGTTGTCACATGACAGGAAACAAACTGCTGTGACGCTGTCATACCTAACATTTTCCTGGAACACCAGGACAATTCCGCACGTCTCTAAAAGCTCAGCTTGTGGTATGCTCTTCCCAGCAGTGGGATGTGATACGTGGCTGACTCTTCAGAAGCGGAAATGAAAGATGCCAACTTTTGACTTAAAGAAAGGAAGCTTGTCATACTGGCCTCTTCTCCTTTAAAACGTCATATTGTTGAAGTGTGTCTCAACAATATAGATGTCCTTTTTTTTTTCTATAACTATGGTAACACACTTATTGTGTGTCGTTGTTCAGATGCCCCCCACCACGCAGACACACTTCGACCCCTTGGAGCGTGACCCACCCCCAACCCCTTAGACACACACTCTCTCTCTCTCTCTCTCTCTGTCCGTCATTCTCCCTTTCTCTCCCCAGTTCTCTCTTAAGCAACATGCAATGCTTTTAACATAATTTGACCTATTGTTTAGCTGTGACCCAGCCCCCCCAAGCTTCTAGTCAAAGAAAAAACACAAAGAAGGGTGAGCCACTGTAGTCCCTCAACTAGCCAGGTGTTTCCTACTGCCGGCCTGCTCCCTAATGGCCGAGGCCTCGTGCTGCAGCTGCCTGCTCAGTCCCTCTTTTGTGTGGCTCTATTGTTGGCCACACACCCCTTGTTGATTCATGGGCCGCACGAGGGAAGACCTTTTGCAATGACAGCCACTGGCTTATCTGCACGCTCCCCTGTTTGAGTGTGTGCGTGTATGTGTGTGTGTTCCTTTGTAAGCCGGCTGCTCTCTCATTGGCCCATGAGCAGACTCACTAATGGGGGAATGGTAGACATTGTACCTCCATCTGCTCCAGCTCTCATTGTTTAAGCCGCCTTCTGCAGAAAAAAGATCTATGGTGCAGACTCTCCTCCTCAGTTGAAGCGAGTGTTTGAAGGGCCGCTGCAAGCTTGGAGCACCGTGTTTCAGTTTTCCTTTTGGACAACATAAAAAACGCACAGGATTTCTACTTTAAGCGAGACAATCCACCGAGGCAGGCGGGTACAGGATATAAGACATTTTTAACTAGCTTCACACATTAAAAGCACTTTCCAAAGAACTTTGCGGCGGATGCTTGGGACGGTCTGTCCTGACCGGTGGTGAGTGCTTTTAACTCCTATATAACTTTTAGGCTGTTTTCTGCAGGAAGTGCATAGAGTTTGCATGGATCACAAGTAAATGTAAAATGACTCTTAAGTAGGCATATTGATATAGCTGCGTATCAATAGTATTTTCATCTCACAATATAGAGACTACCAGTTCCACCATTAAGTGTATATGAGACTTGAAGATGTTTTGTGTAAGTATTGGGTTTAACTTTGCATATTCTGTATAGAACCTGCTCCTGCGCATAAGTTATTTTTTAATATAGGTGAAAAGTCTAAGCAACTGATGAAAACTTTACAAACCTTTCCTAGTTATTTGCTCCATGTTATAACGCAAAGAGTTCCACTACTACCCGGGTGTTTAAGTGCATTGTATTTGTTATTGATGGCACTGTAGGGGGTAAAGGATTCTGCATGTATCCCCGGTGGATAGTTCGTCTACGGGTCTACGTGGCCGTTGCTTTGGGAGGCATATTTGCATTCTGGGGTTAAGACGAGGTTTCTGATTGTCATGTGACCACTCTGAGGGTTAGGGTTGTATAGAGCGAAAGCAGGAGGAGGACACCAGTTGCTGTTCCCCCGTGGCCTCAGCAGACATCTGTTGGCCTGCTGGCTGCACTCCTCCGGCCCTCAGCCTTGCTTTTGTCTCAGTAAAAGCACAGACAGCACAACTCCCCTCCCCAAAACACCCCTCAACACCCAACCCTAAAATAACTGCCAGGGCTTGCACTGCCTTAGGGACCAGTGGCTTTACTTTCTGCATCCCTGTGGGTGTGACTCTTTTCCATGCTTACGTAGACGCCACAGGACAAAAAAAACGACGTGTGTTACATATTCATTACCGCTTGTTGGTGGAGTTTGAAAAATGCCATCAAATCAAAAGAAAGTGATGCTAGCGACTGGCAAATAGCCATCTAAGCTGCATTAGTCAGACTTTTTTTAATTTTCTAGAAAACAAGATCATGTTTTAGCTATTTATAGTTGACTATTCGTTATTTAATTTATTTGAAATGTATTTTTTAATACAGTGTGAATGGCTTACTGGTTACCTAATAAAAGTAACACAGACAGCTATTGTAAGTCTGTGATGAGATATATATATTATTATATATATATATATATATATATATATAGATATTTATAATATTCTATATATATATATATATATATATATATATATATATATATATATACCAGTAATAATATAAGTAATAAAATAGTAATAAACTATAAATTGTAATAAATTCAGAAGAAAAATAAAAAAAAACTAATTAAAGAACAGTACCTAAGCTTGTGTCTCACATAGGTTAATTCTGTGCTAATTGCATTTATTAGGAAGAATGAGCTTAATGGACCAAAGCAAATATTTTCACCTTTGTGTCTAATTTTTTGATATGCATACAATTTTTTTTTTTTTTTTTTACATATGCAAAGGTTTAGACTTCAGCCATTAAGCTGGTTTGCCTGTAATCTGTGTGTATGCTAAAGGGTGCTAACACAGTAGTGGCAAATGCAGAACGAGACACTTACCTGAACCACTACCCTTGTCCAACCCCCACCCGTCCTTCCCCAAATCCGTTTGCTGGACAAAACTAAATTATTCCCGCTCTGCAGTGGCATTTGCGTTGTTTAAGCAGCTGTAACCTAGCAACAGTTGGAGACTTTCCAAGCCGGCCTTTGTTTACTGTGTGGCCCCATCCCAACCCCCTCCGAATTCAGCTACGTCTTATTAAACCTGAGAAAGTGCATCTGTCTGTGGAAATTAACCCAATTGTCTCTACTAGCTTCTACTAACGATTTATATTCAATACAAATGTAACATTAAACAGCAGCCATTCTTGCATTGCAGTCATTTCCAAGTAATGCAAAGTTTTGACTTATTACATTTTTTCAATACTCAGAATTTAAAAACACAAATATGTTAATAAAATCTTATATTTATTCATAATCCGCTGATTGGATAAAAAGACTGGTCTCATTAGACTCATTTTCTTCCACCGTCGAGCCTAAATTTCTTAATGCCGCTAAATACATTTGTCAGCTAGATCAAGAACGATAGATTTAGGAGCAAGCCAAGATAGACTTTAGATAGACTGACCATATCATTGTTGTTGGTGGGTGTTGTTAGTTTTAAAGCTTATCAAATCAGACCCTATTTCTTTTGTTTCTATAGGTTCACATGTCCAAAACAGTCTGAGGGGTGAGTAGCAGTTGGTCCAGAGGTCAGAAGGGGTCACAGGCAGCACGGCGCTGAATGTCCGTGACAGCTTCATGGGCCTGAAGGACCATCTGGATGATGGAGCAGGCCACATCCTCGACCTGGGACTGGATCTGGACTGCCTCCATGTAAAGGCTGTAGACCGGCAGGCCGGTGCAGATGTCCTTTCAAAAATGGATGGGGGCTCATTGGACACCAGCGAGGAAGGAGTGCCCAGCTCTGAGAGATGTCTTTCTTTATCTCGGGGAGAATCAGAGGACAGCTGTGGCTCTGATGGTGAGGTGGAGCAGAGCTGTACTCTTGCCCCAAAAGATGGATCCGTTCGAGCTGTGCATCCGCCTCTTTCCCGCTCTCCATGTCTGGATCTGGACTCTCCAGGGCTTCCGGAAGTGACACAGGATAATCCAAATACAGAAAATTTTCTAAAGGAGTACCAGACCAAGTTGGAGTTTGCTTTGAAACTGGGTTATGCCGAGGATTTAGTCCGATTAGTGTTAAGCAAGCTTGGGTCAGATGCGCTAATCAACGACATCCTGGGTGAGCTGGTGAAACTTGGCAGCAAGTCTGACAGCGACAGTGGGGCAGCGACTTCATCCACTTCCACTTCTTCATCTTTAGCATCTTCTGGATCATCCTCTTCTTCAGCATGTAGCTTTTCGGACTCTGCTGATTTGCGATGCTCTGAATCACCATCACAGTCAGTCCTGGATGACAAAGATAACCTACGTCCTATAGTTGTGGATGGAAGCAACGTAGCCATGAGGTGAGTCTTAATAAATGCATGAACCCCACAACTTCTATTACCTTTTCAAAATAGTACTGCACAACATACTTACAGCTAACATTATTTTTACTGTTTTTTTCATAATCACAAATATCCGAAAAACACTGGTTTTTACTGGTTAATTGGTCCAGTATCCGTAAATAGAAAGCATTGTACACGTCTGTTATTCATGGCCAAACGGTGGAGTTTCTGATTTAGATGGTATCATTTGGAATGATTCTATTTCGTTGTTTTGGCTGCAAACCACATCATAAAATTTGCTTAGGCATAAATTTGGATTTCTGCACATCAGAAGAACCTTGAGTGCAATTTCCAGTACCGAGCTGCCACTGCTGGGGCCCCGAGCAAAAGGCCCTTAACTGTTTAGTTAAATTAACAGGCAGAATTTGACAGAAGTGTACATGTAAAACAGAGCACTGCAATTCTTTATTTAATATTGGCACCTATTATTAAACTTAAATAATTAAGTTAAATAATTAAACTTAAATAAAATAATTAGTATAGTACTATATAAATAGTGTAGCTTTTAGTAACTAATTAGCATTTATTTATTAAAATAGTGCTTTTTTTTTTATTTTTTTGCAAATTGTGCCTGTGAACAACTAAATATAAGATTTAAGTGAAAAACCAGTGGATTGTTTTGTTTTGTATGGGATGTCTATAATAACCTTTATACATAAACATAGAAGTTAATTATATATCAGAAAATTATTAGTCTCTCTTGTAGGATGCTACCTTAATAAAGCTTTATTAAAAAATAGATCAAAATATCAAATTTTGTAGGGAAAAAAATTGGTGTCGTTTTACTGCTTGTGATCTATGATACTATGCATCATAATGTCAATAAAATAATAGTTGTTTCATGTTTATAACCCCAATGAAAGTGACAAAGCTTTTCTATGTTTGAGTCTTACCCGAAAGTGCAGGTGGGATCTGTTAGTTTGCATAACTGAGAGCCTTAAAGTAAATATAAGTGAAAGAGTGTGTTTAACCAGTGTCTGGCGCAGCAGATAACCTGCCAGTGTTGACTGAGTGTGACGGTGCATAAACCATGTTTATAGCCTCATATTCTTATCTTTCATGATTTAATTATAAATGCCAAATTAATTTATATTTACACTACATTTAGGCTCCACTATATATGCTACAGTGTCCCTAAACTGAATGTTTTTAGTTGCTGTTGCTGACCGTATTCATTTTCTTCCATGTTACTTTAGTTTGTACATGAAAACGTTGGTTGACGTTAGGGAAAGAGTTCTGTTACAAAGATAACTGTAGGTGTACCTGGCAACCTGGTACACATTTGAGGTTAGAGGGTTAATAAAAGTGTGCATAGCTATCTTACCTAAAATATCTTATTAAACATAAAAGTAATGTGGAGCAATTATTTGTTTGTTTGTTTGTTTGTTTATAGGAACCTAACAAAATCCTAGCATCTTCCCAATGATTTATTTACCAGCTGCCAATTTATTACAATATTTAGTTTACTAATAACATTTAACATTTAACACTTAACTGTCACGCCCACAGATGAGCCTTCCTCAAACTGTTGTCACAAAGTTGGACATAATTATATAAAATTGTGTCGAACGTCTCTGTATGCTGTAACTTTATAATTTCAACTTGCTGCTACTAGGAGACCCGAAAACTGTTCAAAATCACCAAGCAACATGAAGACCTACTGTATTATGGTTAAGGTAGAAGATTTGAGGGTCTTGACGGCTCTCCTCAACACCCTTAAAAGGCTAAACGCAATCCACATTTTTTTAACATTAGTGCCTGAACTCACAAATCAAGTTTAGTGGAAAATTAATTTCATGACATTAAAAACTGAGTTTACTATTTAAAAAAGCAAAGATGTCTTTGTGCAATAATTTGCTTACATGACTTACATTATCCTTAGACAAATAAAGGGTTCTGATCTATAAAAAGCTTTATGCCTAATAAAAATGGTCGAAAAGTAATCAAAACCGAATTTAAAATATCTTCCTGACGTGATGATGTTTATTACGTTTTTTTGTTTTTTATCCTTTCCCCATAAAAACCTACTGCCACATGTGAAGTCATCTAACTTCGCCTCAAACATCGAGTCAGCTGAGCTAAAGAAGGAGCTTGTACCAAAGAAAAACGCAGACAACTATAATAGCTAAATAAAAAAAAACAAAAAACAATAAGATGAAAAACGTTTTAGTTGGTATTGCCCAGCGTTACACCTGACCTTTACAAATATTGTAAATCATCAAGAGAAATCGGTTGTTTTGGAGTGAATAATTAAGACAAATTAAGTAAAAAAATTTAAAGAAAGATCTGATTGAGATTAATTACAATTTTTATTCTTACATGTTCCATCAGGCAAAGCAGGGTATATTTATCACAAACATCCAAAAGAAGAGATGACTACAGTTTTTTTTAATATTATATTATTTCATACTATTAAAACTTGTTAAAATAGCATTTTTTTATTGAGTCATATTTCCTTGGCTCTATCTTACACAGAATACAAAATACATCATTTCCATCTTTTTCTAAACAAACAGCATGTATTCTCTCTCGAACACTTACTTTCTCTCTTTATTCGTGTAGCCATGGCAACAAGGAGGTGTTTTCTTGCCAAGGTATTCAGCTTGCAGTGGACTGGTTCCTTGAACGTGGCCACAAAGACATAACAGTGTTTGTACCAGCCTGGAGAAAAGAACAGTCCCGACCGGATGCTCTGATCACAGGCAAGTTTACCTCCCAACTGTTTTTTCCTTAGCATCAACAGATCGGATTCAATTTATTACTTAATTACAAGTTGGAAAGAGCTCATTTACATTTCTAGTATTTGGCAGACACCCTTATCCAGAGCAACTTACATTAATCTTATTTATGCAACTACGCAATCGGGGGTTAAGGGGCTTTTTCTATAAATCGACAGTTATAAATGTTAGTCCATTTGGTTGTACAGTAACGCTGTATAATAACGTCCATCCTCTTAGATTATTTTGAGTATACCTATAGTGTCCAGAGTTTAGGCTTGACTGATATAATTACATTTTGCCCTGGTTAAATACATCTCTGCAGCAGGAAATATATACATGTACTTTAAAAAAGGCCCAAATATATATTAACACCCAGTGAACGCACAGCCTTAAAAGCACTACAATAAATAACAAGGCCTTGTGTAAACAAACTTTTTCATTCTTTGCAAAAATCCATAACTTTTGTTACGTGCTGGAAAATTGGCGTAGTTTATGATTACAACGTTAACATAAATGGATAAATCTAAGTTTGCCTGTATATACAGATTTAAAATTCTCTGACAGAAAACTAGCATGTTGACATTGTCCGGTTTAAGCGAGGACATCATTGGTGTTACGATGTGTCCGGCCACACTGAACACGCGTTCTAATGGTGTGCTCGTTGTGCAAATGCATCGATACTTTTTAAAGAACCTTAAGCAAGAAAAAGAATCTTGCCTCGTTGTCCATCATATGGCAAGTGGGTCATTACCAGTATCAATTGCCTTCCCTTGCAAATAGTGTTAACTCTTTTGCTCGCGCTCGTGCTCTCTTTGGAATAGAAATCACGCCCTTTGCTTTTCTTTTACCCAAGTACCTGTCCGAGTTTGCTGGACAGCAACACGCTTAACCTGCCAATCAGAAGAAAACGCATGCGTTGTGTTTAAGGTTTTTTCTGAATTAACATCGTTTAAAAGTCTAAATCAAACAATTTGCAGCTAAATTGCATATGCTTATAAATACTAAATTCTACTACAACTGTTACTATTATTACACCTGTATACAATACTTAGTGTGTGACACCACTACGTTGGCAATGGACCATCACATGGCATAATGTCACCATTACAATTGCACCCTACAGCCTCAGCAGTAATTTGTAATGCTTAAAAGTTGTTTTATTTCTATTTTTTCAGATCAAGAGATCTTAAGACGACTGGAGAAAGACAAAATTCTAGTTTTTACACCCTCTCGGCGCGTCCAGGGGCGTAGGGTGGTGTGCTATGATGACCGGTTCATTGTCAAGTTGGCTTACGAATCGGACGGCATCATTGTTTCTAACGACAACTACAGAGATTTGGCCGTGGAAAAACCAGAATGGAAGAAGTTTATTGACGAACGACTCCTTATGTACTCGTTTGTAAATGATAAGTAAGTTGTCTGTTATTCCTGTGCACTTTTGTGAGGCTAGAACAAACCTGATTGTCCTTTGTCCTTTCAGCTTTGCTGTGTATGTATAGCTAGGCTTAGGTTATAGGGTTGTGACGGTGAGGAAATGTTTCCACCAGTTAATCCACATGTGATCACACCGGTTATACTGCTATCACCAAGCGGAGGGGGTTCCTTTGCTTTCCTTCACTTTTAATCAGCTTATAAATGCCTATACACATTTTACTTATCGTTCGAATTAGTGGCCACTCAGCATCAATTGCTTATATGGTAAACAAGAAAAAAGACAAAATCACTTATGTTAAAGAAAATTTGATTAGAAAATAATATATCACGCTTGATAAATGAAGTTCGACTTCTGCTGTTGATCTGGGATGGGATGTAACTGTTGCACAACACGCTGCATTGTGCAGCTGCGTTCAGTTTTTAACCGCAGTGTCTGTTCTCTTTTGAGCTAAATGATTTTTTTTCACTTTAATAAATATTTAATATAAAGTAATAGCAAATAAAAGTAATAACTGTAACTGTCTACATGGGAAGCTTCACACACTGCATTTATACTAAGTGTAGATTAGGAATCAAAATTATATGTAATACATTTATACTATATAAGTGCACCACATATAGTAATTTGTTATAAACATGCAAAATACAAAAGGGGAAAAAATGATTTAATAGCCTTATGATTTTGTATGCAAAAAATGTTCAGTCTATAATTTTAATGGTTGTTTTTTTTCTAACAGTATCCAGAAAACACACATTTATTTGCCTTCTAATATGTGAAATAAGTATTTGACCCCCTATCGATCAGCAAGATTTCTGGCTTCCAGGTGACTTTTATACAGGTAACCATCTGAGATTAGAAGTCTCTTAAAGGGACTCTCTTTAATGCTCCTAGTGCTCCTAATCTCAGCTCGTTACCTGTACAAAAGTCTGTCTACAGAAGCAATCGATCAGATTCCAGACTCTACCCAGCATGGCCAAGATCAAAGAGCTGTCTAAGAATGTCAGGGACAAGATTGTAGATCTACACGAGGCTGGAATGGGCTACAAGACAATCACCAAGCAGCTTGGTGAGAAGATGACAACAGCTTTTGCAATTGTGGAAGAATCAGTCTTCTTCGTTCTGGGTCTCCATACAAGATCTCACCTTGTGGAGTTTCAGTGATCATGAGAATGGGGGGGAATCAGCACAGAACTACATGGGAGGATTTTGTCAACTGTTTCAAGGCAGCTGAGACCATAGTCACCAAGAAAACAATTGGTAACACTACGCAGTGAGGGACTGAAATCCTTCAATTTCATGGTCCCCCTGATCAAAAAAGCACATGTACAGAACAGTCTGAAGTTTGCCAGTAAACATCTGTATGATTCAGATGAGAACTGGGTGAGAGTGTTGTGGTCAGATGAGACCAAAATGAAGCTATTTAAAATTGAATTAACTCGCCGTGTTTGGATTAGGAATGCTGCCTCGTCAAACATGTAGGTGGAAACATTATCCCCAGAGGGTAAGGCGACAGGATCCCTCCTGAAACATGTGCAGACCTAATGGCCAAATGCAAGAAATGTCTGACTACTGTGATTTTGCAAAGGGGTCAAATACTTATTTCACTCATTTAAAATGCAAAAACTTTTTTTTATAATGCATTTTTCTGAATGTTTTTGTTGTTATTCTTTCTCTCACTTTCAGAATAAAACTAACATTCAAATTATAGACTGTATGAAACATACAAAATCAGCAGGGGATAAAATAATTTTCTCACTCACTATAGCATTCTTATTTTAAGCTTCTTTGAACACTGAAAATATTTTTCCCACCTCTTTATTGTTTATTCATGTTTGTGAAGAATACTTGTGTAATAATGATAATGAATGTTTAGTAATTCTTTTAGTAATGGTAGCTATCTAATTAGAAACTCTGTCCTTCAGGTTCATGCCTCCTGATGATCCTCTTGGCCGTCATGGCCCCAGCCTTGAGAACTTCCTGAGAAAGCGGCCAATCATCCCAGAACACAAGAAACAGCCTTGTCCTTATGGTAGATACTTGTTTAGTTGTTACTCACTTAAACCCCGCCACACAGTCACAAATTCTCGGTGTATGTTGGATGAGTTAAGGGTTGAATGTTTTTTTTTTTAAATTGTTGAGCCAGATAATGCTAATCCCATTTAACGGTCCTATTAGTTGCTTACATTTATTTTCGTCATTACAGACTTTAGCACAGAATTAATAAAAGCATTTTTTGGCTCCTTTAGGAAAGAAATGCACTTATGGTCACAAGTGCAAGTTTTACCACCCAGAGCGTGGCACCCAACCCCAGCGTGCCGTAGCCGACGAGCTCCGTGCTAGTGCTAAGACCTCCGCAGTCAAAGGCACAAATGATTCTGGCCTGGTGAAAAGTCACAGCGTTCCTGGAGGCGCTCGTAATGATAAAGCTGGTGATGGAAAGCGTGCACACTCAAAGCGGCAGTCAGACTCTAGTGTTCGCACCCTTTCATATGGTGACGTGGAGGACAAACTGAGCTCCAAAACTAAAGCAGACCCTCACAACAGCAGCTTGACCCTACCCCCTGCACCAGGTGGACCTCCTTCCTGCCACACACATACACAAGACCAGAGAGAGCAGCTGACATGCTTTTCCAAAAGTCATGCAATGCCAGCTTTCCCTCAAACAGACTCCTATCCCACCTGTGAGTCTCCAGACCTCAGCTACTATTCCCTTGTCCGTGGTTACTCCGGCCTCAGCTTGTCCTCCCAAAGGAGCCCAGAGCGGCCTTTTTTGTCTGACATGGATACACGGCTCAGTTCCGTGGCATCTGACTGCAGCAGTGAGGGCAGTACCAGCTCTGATTCGTATGGCACAGTGCCTCCAGGTGAGCGCTCCTGTATGAGCTCACCTGACTCACTGTTGGACGATGGGCTCAAGTGTCATCATTACCACCACCTTCACCAGCACCGCAGGCAGTACCCAGTACCCATGGTGCTGCCAACACCAACCCACCACCACCATCACCAAAGCCGTGTGCTTTCCCCAGTACCTCCGACTCACCCAGGATACCATCACGGGATGGCCCGTGGACATAGCTTCCCTCAAGACGACCAGTCTCCAGAGCCCCACTTTAAGCACTCAGTGTCCTACACTGGCCCACAAGTCCAGCACCAGATGATTAGTGCTAGATCCAGTTGTCCTGGAGATTACCCTTCTCAGAGTTCCCCACTGAGTCGGGGTCTAGCATCTACGCGCCTTGACAGCGTGTCTGACTCCAGACTTTATGAGCGTTCACCTCTTC